>OVBJ01003428.1:0-12260 GCA_900406535.1 Noccaea bulbosa
ACGCTGGTCCTCTGGACTTGAATCTTTTATACTCAAAGAACCTTTTATCAGAAATCTGACTGGAGAAGCTTCTTTGTAAGAGCAGTCCACACGAAGCTTTTTAAGAGAAGGAGGAGATGGAGGTGGTGTTAGGTTTCTGTGTGGTGGGCTTCGATGGGCCATTGGGCCTTCCCAATTTCTCTTGGGCTCGGGTCGTTACAATTCTCCCTCACTTGAGGACAATTCGTCCCCGAATTCAATCCATTTCCCGTAAGACCGCTCTTGTCCTTAAAGTGCTCAGGATAATTATCTAACATTTATGATTCCGGTTCCCATGTCTCTTCTTGGATCCCATCTCTCTCCCAACATAATTTAACTGACTTGACCATTTTTCCTTGAAGCTCTGCCTCTTGACGGTCTAAAATGTTTATCGGACGACTCATTACCATCAAACTACCGGTCAAATCTGCAGGCGCTTTCGAAAGAATTAACTCCGGTTCTGGAATGACTTTTCTCAGCACCGAAACATGAAAAACATTATGAAAGTCTGACAGCTCCTGCGGTAACTCTAGCCTATAAGCCACTGCACCAATTCTTTCCGTAATCACATACGGCCCCATAAATCTCGGCTTAAGCTTTTTCAGTTTCCGAGTTTTGTCATTCCCTCTAAACGTTCTCATTTTCAAATACACTTCATCGTCCACTGCGAATTCAAGATCATTTCTGCGCTTATCTGCATAACTTTTCTGGCTGTAATCGCCTCTTTAAGTCTAGTCCGGAGCAATTCCAGTTGATCTACTATCTCTTCAACTAGCTCTGGTTCTAAATCTCAGCGCTCCCCCACTTCGGTCCAACATAGAGGTGTGCGACATGGTCTACCATACAGAGCCTCGTATGGTGACATTTCAATACTGGAATGATAACTGTTGTTGTAGGCAAACTCAGCTAGTGGTAAATATTTTCCCCACTTCCCTTCCCAGTCTAAGACACATGCTCTCAGCATATCCTCCAATGTCTGAATTTTTCTTTCGGACTGTCCATCTTTCTGTGGATGATAGGCCGTACTTAGGCATACCTTTGTCCCCAATGCCTTTTGAAATGCTTGCTAGAATATCGATGTAAACTTAGGATCTCTATCTGACACAATGCCAGCAGATTTGGTCATTAGTCTGGTGGAGCTGTATGACGTGATTTTGGGGACGGACTGGCTGTCTCTTTACAGGGTTCATCTGGATTGCTACAGAGGTAGGTAGAGTTGTGTTCGAGCGGGATGCAGGGAAGTTGGTTTATCAGGGAGTGAGACCGACTTCAGGCAATATAGTGATCTCGGCAATTCAGGCAGAGCAGTTGTTAGAGTAGGGCTGTGAAGCTTATTTGGCGACGATCACAATGACATAAACTAGTGGTAAAGTGGTTATGGGAGATATTGAGGTTGTCCAGCATTTTGAGGATGTATTTCAGTCGCGGAAGGGATTGCCACCATCACTGTCAGATCCTTTCACAATTGAGTTGGAACCCGGGACAGCTCCGATATTGAAGACACCTTACAGGATGGCACCAGCAGAGTTGGCAGTGCTCAAGATGCAGCTACAGGACCTTTTGAGCAAAGGGTTCATTCGGCCGAGTGTTTCACCTTGGGGAGCACCAATGCTGTTTGTGAAGAAGAAGGATGGCAGTTTTCAGATGTGCATTGATTACCGAGGACTCAACCGAGTCACAGTGAAGAACAGGTATCCACTCCCGAGGATTGACGAGTTGTAGGATCAGTTGAGGGGTGCTACTTGGTTCTCCAAGATTGACTTGGCATCGAGTTATCATCAGATGCTGATAGATGAGGCAGATGTTTGCAAGACAGCGTTCATGACGCGGTATGGGCATTTCGAGTTTGCGGTCATGCCTTTTGGTTTGACTAATGCGCCAGCGGCATTTATGAGGTTGATGAACGACGTGTTCAGGGAGTTTCTGGAAGTGTTTGTTATCATTTTCATTGATGACATTTTAGTGTATTCGAAGAGTCCATAGGAGCATGCGACGCATTTGAGGTTAGTTCTGAAGAAGCTTCGAGAGCATAAGCTGTTTGCTAAGTTGAGCAAGTGCAGCTTTTGGCAGAGAGAGATAGGTTTTCTTGGCCATATTGTTTATGCAGAGGGAGTTTCTGTGGATCCGGCTAAGATTGAGGCTATCAGGGATTGACCTAGACCTAGTAGTGCTACAGAGATCAAGAGTTTTTATGGGTTTAGCAGGATACTACAGGAGGTTTGTCAAGGACTTTGCTAGTATGTCTCAGCCGATGACGAGGTTGACTTGCAAGGTTGTGCCATTTGTGTGGTCGAAGGAGTGTGAGGAGACCTTTAGGAAGCTCAAGGAGATGTTGACTAGTACACCTGTGTTGGCATTACCCGATCCGGGGAAGCCTTATGTGGTGTATACAGATGCTTCAGGCATTGGTCTTGGTTGTGTCTTGATGTAGGAGGGCAGAGTGATTGTCTATGCTTCGAGGCAGTTGGCAGTGAGCGCAACCGCCCAACACATGATCTTGAGTTGAAAGCAGTGGTCTTTGCACTCAATATTTGGAGGTCTTATCTGTTGGGTGGTTCAGTGCAGATCTTCACAGATCACAAGAGTTTGCAGCACATCTTTACTCAGCCTATGCTGAATGTGAGGCAGACGCATTGGGTGGAGTTGCTGGCAAACTATTACCTGGATATTGTTTATCATCCGTGTAAGGCCAACTTGGTGGCAGATGCGTTGAGTCGGCGAAGAGGCGATTCAGCTAGAGAGCGGGATGTTGAGTTTTTTGTCAGCGAGATTAGTACATTGCGGCTTTGTGCTATTTCAGAGGAGGGTTTGGAGGCAGCTGATCAGGCAGAATTACTCAGTAGGATCAGAGTTGCTCAGCAGGGTGATCAACGTTTGGTAGATGCTTCGCGGGCAATTGGTTCTGAGTATCAGGTCTCATCGAATGGGACTATCTTGGTTTGTGGGTGGGTTTGTGTGCCCAAAGATGAGGAGTTGAGATAGGAGGTCTTGAGAGAGGCTCATTCGAGCAAGTTTTTGATTCATCCGGGTGCGACAAAGATGTACAGTGACTTCAAACGGTATTATCATTGGGTCGGGATGAAGAGATATGTGGCAGATTGGGTTGCTAGGTACAACACTTGTTCCTTGGTCAAGGCAGAGCATCAGGTTCCTAGTGGTCTTTTGCAGAGATTGCCCATTTCAGAGTCGAAGTGGGACATGATCACCATGGATTTTGTTGTGGGATTGCCTATCTCACGGACATTTGATGCTATTTGGGTCATTTTGGACAGGTTGACCAAGTCAGCACATTTCTTGGCCATTAAGAAGATAGATGGAGTGGCTGTCTTGGTTAGGAAGTTTGTGTGGGAGATTGTGAGGTTGCATGGAGTGCCAGCCAGTATTGTGTCGGATAGAGACCCGAGATTTGCCTCAGAGTTTTGGAGGGCATTTCAGAAAGAGATGGGCACTAGTGTGCATATGAATACAGCTTATCATCCGCAGACAGATGGGCAGTCAGAGATGACTATTCAGACTTTGGAGGATTTGCTGAGGATATCTGTGTTGGATTGGGGTGGCCATTGGGCTGATCATCTGTGGTTGGCAGAGTTTGCCTACAATAACAGTTTTCAGTCTAGTATTGGCATGGCTCCTTTTGAGGCTTTGTATGGGAGGCCATGCAGGACACCTTTATGCTGGACCCAAGTGGGGGAGCGCATGTGTTTGGAGCTATCTTTGTTCAGGAGACGACGGAGAAGATCCGTGTCTTGAGGCTGAACATGAAGGAGGCTCAGGATAGGCATAAGAGTTATGCAAATAGACGTAGACGTGAGCTTGAGTTTCAGGTGGGAGATAGAGTTTATCTCAAGATGGCTATGTTGAGGGGCCCTAACAGGTCTATAGCAGAGAACAAGCTCAGTCCGCGTTTTATGGGCCCGTTTGCAGTGGTAGAGCGAGTTGGGCCAGTGGTTATCGGTTGGAGTTGCCACCGATTATGAGCGCATTTCACAAGGTGTTTCATGTTTTGATGTTGAGGAGGTGTTTGCATCATTCAGAGGAGTTAGTGGCTGAGATTCCAGAGGATCTTCGGCAAGATATGACAGTTTTGGCGGTTCCTGTGAGGATTCTTGAGAGGAGAGTCAAGGTTCTGCGGAACAAGAATGTGCCATTGTTGAAAGTCTTGTGGGACTGTAGTGGCACAGAGGAGCAGACTTGGGAGCCAGAGGCAAAGATGAAGCTGAAGTTCGGAAAGTGGTTCGGCAAGCAGGCTGTGGAGTGAGCTCCTTTCATCTTTGTGGTCCTAGTCTTGTTTTTGATTTTGGTGATGTTGTTTCTGGTTTATGTATTTTCGTTTCGTTGTATGATATACATTCTTGGAGTTATATGAGATGGAGTTTTTGCCTCATATTTTTGGATTCATGTTTGGATGTTACAAGTTTACGTGGCCGGTGGGGTCATCGAATATTTTAGTCATATGGGTTATACGTGTTTTAGAATTACTACTCGATACAGTCTAGAGGCGGTGGTCTTTAGAGTAGACGGTGGTGTCTACATTTGGGACGGTGGGTGCCCGGTAGACTTATATTTGGGGGTCGCTACCTCAGTATAAGTGGTTTGTATCGATATTATGGCGGTGGTGTCACAGTATGGATATTTGTGATGGTGGTGTCACGGTTTGGGTACTTGTGACGGTGGTATCACGGTACATATATTGTAACGGTGGTGTCATGATATAGATATTGTGATTGTGGTGTCACAGTATAGTTATCGAGGAGTAATAATGTCTAGAAACATGCGTATAACATATGACTATATGTGAGTTTTGTGGTCTTGGAGAGACGTTTGTGTTGGGATTCGAGAACAAATCCAGTTTAGTGGCGGAGAATTGTAACATCCGTGAACAAAATTGTTGTTTTGGGAGTGGTATCGGGCGATACTAGGTATTCGGAAGTAGTTTGCACATGCTCTAGAGGTGCGAATTGAGGATTGACTGTGCATGTTCTTGTTTGATTGTTGTACAGTCGGTCTAAGGTTCAAGTATTTCGAAGAATGTGTATAAAAAGCTTCTGAATAGCTAGTGTCGATCGACACCAGTTTGAAACTCGATTTCCGGTTTAGTTCGATTGACGCGTGAATTGTTGGTTTGGGTCGAGTGGTGTCGACCGACACCAAGGAGTGGTGTCGATCGACACCGACTTCAGGAAAATCGACCGGTTTGATTCAAGTCGACTGATTTTGTTCCGATTAAGAGTTTGGAAGCCCTAAGTCTCGACTAAAATCACTTTAGCCACGTGGAAAAGGGTTAGTTTTCGAGAAGTAGAGTTTTCAGGGAGAAAGAGGTGAATTTGAGAGATATTTCTGAGTTCTGGGCTAGATCTGTTGCTGTTCTTCGTGGTTTCCATCTCCTTTCCCTATTTTCAATCATTTTCAAGGTGAGTGCGTGACTGTAGCTCCGTTTGTCACCATAGATTTCGTGTTTAGGAGTTTATTGTTGAGTTTTCAAGTTGTTCTTCAGCTGTTCTTGAGTTACATAGTTGTTTGATCGATGTGGGGGTTGAATCCCACGAATTTGACTGTTTATTGCACTGTTTTGTTGTTTTTTTTGTGTTGAGGCGTCGGGACAGTGTCGAGCGACACTAGTTTGGTGTCGGTCGACACTGAGGAGCTCGTGTCGAGCGACACCTTTCTGGTGTTGGTCGACACTGAGCAGATATCGATCGACACCGGTGGGGGTGTCGATCGACACAAGTACTATTGCGAGTCTGTTGAAGTTTGTGATCATTGTTGCTGCTGTTTATTGTTATTGTTGTATGATGTATGGTCTGATGGTGGACGTACATGGTCTGTAGGCAGGATGATCCACTCACTAAGTATTTATGATATACTTACGCATCTCTATTCCAATGTGATGCAGGTAACAAGAATGTTCCGCCGCGGAATGAGGCCGAGAGACGATGAGGATAATAGGATTGTGATTTTGCTTATTCTTATGTAGTTATTGAACAACAGTTTTTAGGTTGCTAGTTTTATTCCAATAATGTAGCAGACCTGGTGTTTATATTGCTATAGTTTATTTATGTCATTGGTTTTATTGGTTATTGATTTATTTGTTGAACTAGTTATTATTTTCTTTCGAGAATTTTTCGCATTTATAATAAATTTAAAAAAAAAAAAAAAAAGAGACTGGTTGTTTCAGAACCAAACAATACCGGTTTGAGGGGATGAATTGGATTAGAGATTTTAGGTAAAAGATCAAATCACCTAAAATATTGTATCCTAAACGAAGGTTTCTTAGGTGTTTGTTAGACAAAAAAGGTTCAAGTTTCTAGTCACTTTCCATATATGGGCGCTTTCACATTTGGCCACCATTCTTTCAAACGGCGGTATTTTATTTTATTTTTATTTTTTTGACTTGAGAGAGAAGAATTGGAGTGCCTCCCAACTAGAGACTAGCAATACGTGGAATTATACATAATATATCTATGTATAAACTGTGAAGACTTACCTGAAACAAACCCGTTCACACTTGGCCAAAGATGCTCACACGACTCTTTTCTCGTTTTGGGCCACATCCCCTTCAATTTATGTCATTATCTTTGGATAAAACTCAGATCAAACCGCTGTAACATTTACCATCTTTAATCGAAAAAACAAAACTTATTTTGTTGTTTTCTTAAGAACATGCCCAAATAAAGCTATATTTTGTGTGAAACAAAAAAAAAAAATTAAAAACGACAATTTATTTAGAACCAAGGAAGTGTTTTGTAGTATTTCACAGCCCCACAATACTGCAGGAAATCAACTTCTTCCGGATACATTACAAATTATATTTGAAACTGATCATAGGAATCACTTATACTTAGTACATATGGTATGATTCTACAGAACCATATGGGCATCAACCAATAGAACTTGTTTCCCAATGTTTTTTCCATGGTAAAGTCCTACAAGAGCAGCAGGACCATTTTCGAGTCCGTTGACGATGTCTTCCACGTACTTTAACTTCCCTTCTTTTAAGAGAGGAAGTACAAACTCATAAAACTTGTCCAATTGTTCATGGAAGTCCATAAAAAGAAACCCTTGCATCTTTATCCTCTTAAACATGATGTTGGGTAGATTATTTACAATGTCTCTGGTTTCCAGATGGTACTGAGAAATCATCCCGCAGACAGCGATTCTTCCACAGATATTCATGTTCAGTAGCACCGCGTCTAACATTTTACCTCCCACGTTCTCAAAGTAAATGTCAATACCGTTTGGAAAACACCTGAATGAATTTAGAGATGAGATTTTGATTCTATGACTTAAGAAACCAAAGTATAAGCAACCGAATAAAAACCTCTTTAAGGCGGAATCAAAGTCAGGCTCTTCCTTGTAATTAAATGCATCATCAAATCCAAATTTGTTTAGCAGGAGATCAACCTTCAAGAGAATAAAAAAAAAAAAAAGTAAGAGAAAGCAGAAAGTTTTAAGTATTTTGATAGATAATTTTGAGAATCAATCCCTGACCTTTTGTTTACTTCCAGCACTTCCAACAACATAGCAGCCCATCAACTTTGCAAACTGACCCACGAGTTGGCCAACCGCACCAGAAGCCGCAGAGACAAAGACAGTTTCGCCTCTTTTAGGTGAACATATCTCATGAAATCCGGCATAAGCAGTCAACCCTAGCGTCCCTGTAGTGAAAACCAAAGCTTCTGAGAGAAGTGGTCCCATAGTATTATGATATATTTTTAGTTTTTATAAATATAAACTTGATACTAACCGAGGATTCCAGTGTAGTAGGAGAGAGGGACATTATTATTAATGTCGATTTTGAATATCATGGGCATTTTAATTGTACTATACTCCTCCCAATCAACCATCCCCCAAACAAAATCCCCTTTTGCAAAAGCTGGATCATCAGAATCTATCACCTTAGACACTCCAATTCCACCTATAGGCTGCACAAAAGCATCAACAAAAACAACAAGTGCTAAGTCATGTGTGCTTGTGTGTATCGATAAAGTGTATTACTGTTACCTTGCCAGGGACGAAAGCATCCAAAAGTGCTAAAGTCGAAGAAGTTGGTTCTCTCATGAGAATCCCCATGTACGGATCACAAGACAAGTAAACATTCTTCACGAGAACCTCCGACGATCCGGGCTTAACCTTGAGTTCTAAGGTGTTTGAAACGATCATCAGATCAGATTGTTTAGGAACACCCTTCACGTAATCTCTCAGTATCACTTGCTTGTTCCTCACGTTAGTCTCCATTCTCCTCGGTTCTCAAAAGAAATATCTTCTTCTTGCTTTCTGTGAGAGCTGTATTCTCTTTTAAGGACTAAGGTGGGTTGGTGAGTCACCTACTGTAGATCTGTATGTCAACAATTATTGGCGAGGCAATAAGGGAGATACACAGCTGTATGTCACATTCTTTTTAATTTGCATGCTGTTTAATTAAAAACTAGGGTTGGACTCGCGGGGTGATATTTGTTTAATTTATTTTTATATTAAAATATTTTATTTTTCAAATTAATCAAATCTTATTTCAGTGAGTTTTTTGTCATGGTTTATTCTGCAATTCTTAAGATGATTTTGTAATAGGTAAACGAAATTAAAAGCATTGAATATAGAAAATAGACTAAATATAGAACGACTTAAGAGAAAGACACAAAAACTAAATGAGTACACGATATAGGAAAATAGTTTAAAGAAATAAAAAATAAAATAAAACAAAATTCAGATCATTGACCGAGCTTAAGGAGGACATCACAGACAAATTTAAGCTTTTTTGAGTTATACTCTGCTGGGGGAAATTTCCATTTATGTATCCAAACTTACTTTTTTCAAAAACATTGTACCCAATATAACTTCTTAACCAAAAGTATACTCCAAGGGTTGTAAAATGACCATTTTCTCTTTTATGAACAAACAATAATCGAGAGCCATAATGACCATTTTACCCTAGATAAAGAAGTCTACTGAAGAAGTTTACATATAGTAGACTTGGTTTTGAAGTCTACTACACAATAAAATCTTAAATTTAAATTATAAAATTAAAGAAAAATATTTAAACCAAAAAAAAATATACATAAATAAGACAATGATATTTGGAATCTTTTAAAAATAATTTTGCATACAAATGAATTAGCATAAGTCAACAAGGACAAAGTAAGCCACAAACATAGAAATTTGATGAGAAGACTACTTATGAAGTCTACTATTTTACAAAATCTTAAATTTTAATTTTAAAATTAATAAAAAATATTTTGTAATTTTAAAATTAATAAAAAATATTTTGTAATTTTAAAATTAATAAAAAATATTTTGCTAACAAAATTTTGTTAGTTATCTAACTAAATACAATTGTCATCGATATAAAATACAAACTCATGAAAATGTATAAGTTTATAAGTTTCATGAGTATTTGGTTCAACAAGTTTAGAGTTTAGGTTTAAAGTTTAGGGTTTGATAGTATGACTTGTTAGGGTTTAGAGAATTTTGACATAAAAAAATGTTTGCAGTTCGTTTAACGATTTAGAGCACATGAATTTATACTTCATAATGTTAATTGTGATTATGTAAATATAACTAGCGTTTAATATAAGTTTTTACTTAAAAATTCGATTTAGGGTTTAGGGTTAGTCAGACTTCATAGTTAGACTTCGTTTTGAAGTCTTAAACTAAAAAAGAAACAGAGCGGGAAACAAAATATTTTGGGAGAATTGGCGGGAACCAGAACAAATGTCTGATTAATTATACCATTAATTGGTTTGGGAGACTTCATGTGTAGACTTCATGGATAGACTTCGTTATGAAGTCTGTAACTTAAAATAAACTGAACGGGAAACAAAATATTTTGGGAGAATTGGCGGGAACCGTAATATATTGGAACAAATTTCTGATACACTGTAATCGATTTGTGAAACTTTCGGTGTAGACTTCTCTTGTAAACTTCATGATGAAGTCTACTTAACCAAACCTAACAAAATTTTTTCACTAACCAACATTTAACCATATTTTATTTTTGACCTAAACAAAATTTTTGACCCATATATATATGATTTTTTTTTCTTTAATTTGTGAACTCTCTTCTCTCTCTCTCTCAAACACGCGGCGCACCTCTTTCTCTTTGGTGGGAGAGAAAACAAATTAATTTGTGATCTGAGCCCCAGCAATATCTTCGATGTATCTCCGCCGTATTCTCTCGTCTGAATGGAGATCTTCTCCTCTACATCTAACGCAACGTGCTCACTCCGCCTTCTCCTCTTAGTCGGAACTTCCAGATCCCGCCGTGGACCTCCGCAAAATCTCTCACCTGTTTTCGTAGTGGTAAGCCATCGTTTTTCTTCTTCGTTCTATGTGTTCATCTCTCTAACCCATCTTCTACTTTCTCAGTCTTCATTTCTTTTGGTTGTGTTCATGTTGGATTTTCCAATGCCCGTGATTAACTATATAGTCCATGACTCCATGTCTCTATGCAAAATATTTCGATTGGGTCTTAAATGTGGTTTCATTCTCGCTCAGAAATATGACAAATAAATGTTGGTTCAGGCTCGCGGGCGGTGGTTAGTTATTGGAAGGGGAACCCCAGAGAGAACCTGTGTCATCAATGGCTGAAGAGGTGACTAAAATGCAAAATCATTGCAAGTTTTTTTTAATGAGTCAAGCATATGTTTTTTTTCTTTTTTGGATAAACCAATAGATGTTTTTTCCCTTTGTTAAATCTAATTTATGATTCTGCTTGTGTAATTTCTCTGTAGGATTTGGGTGAGTTAAGGAAGGTTGCTAATGAGAATGTTTTGGCACATATTACAGAGCTTGTGAAAGATACTTGGTGTAATGGCTTGTCCTAAGCTTCCTTTGGCATCCACTAATGGTAACACGTTAAAGTCTCCAACTGAAAACCAAGCTAGAATCAGACCATGGAACATATTTGAATCGCTGAAACTAAAAAAAAAAACTCTCTTAATATGTTATGAATCAGGAAGTGCAGAAGTCTCTGTTGTGATCCCAAGTGTTACTGCAGCTGATTACAGTTGGTACCGTTGGAAAGATCTCATTCTCATCTTTCCAGAACATCCAATATCACGGTAATCAGAGGTATATTTTGAGAGATATGTCCATATGGTTTTGAGAAGTCAAATCTGTCAAAGAATTTAAGATTTATCGTAGATGTGGCAGCTACGTAATGAAGCTAGCTATTGCTATCGCAGAACTTGCAAAGAATCCTATGCATTTCCTTATGGACAGATTCTGCTTTGGACAGATTGAATGGGGATCTTTTGGAGTAGTTTATATGATTGTATGTGCTGTAAATATTATATACTTCTCTTGTATAAGATTGTATGTTATTGATGTGTAATGAATTTCAATTGTTTCTTGAGCTCTTTGCACAACAAAATGTATTTATGAATTCAAGCTTTTTCAAGCATTTTACCTAGCTAAAATGGACTAAGTTCGGAGAAACTGTTAGATTTCACGAGTAGACTTCATGAGTACTCTTCTCGTGTAGACTTCACATTATTTTTAAAAAAATACAAATTCAAATTTTCTCATGCCATTTTACCTAGCGAAAACTAATCAAAAACTCTCTGTTTATGTTAGTATGATATGATAACTCCAGACACATCCACTTCAAAAATCCACGATCTGTTGTCTTTCCTCGTCCATTTCCCAAAAAGAGCAGCTACGTACACCATTTTCTGCATCAGAAGAAGAAGACACAACACATTAGTTATCGCAACGAGTAAGTAGACTTCTTTGAGAAGTCTACTAATTGATCACTTAGTCCCCTAATGAAACAATAAAATTGTTTTCACACAAATTATAACGATTAAGCATGTCAATATAATACACAGGCAAGTAATCATATTAACACAAATTATGGTAGAAGAAATTCTTAAACATTAGTTATAGATTATATACAAATGACGTTTTTAAAAACATATAGGTAGTAGACTTCTTTATGAAGTCTACATCGTAGACTTCACTATGAAGTCATTTAGTAGACTTCGTGGCGATGTCTAAAAGGTTAGTTTTGCAATTGACCAAATCACTGTGCGAGCCGAATTTGCACAATGGTTCTTGGTTCGTTTTTGAGCCGTGAATTTAATGAGTAAAAGACAGTTCGATCCAAATGATGGTTTTCTTATTAGCTGTTTTGAAAGCTACAAAGTTTGTGGCGTATATCTTCTCTTTTTCTGAATGCCCTTAAATAATGGCCATCGGCTCCTATTTATAAGAGAATAAGAACCGACTTTTACAACCGACTTTTGTAC
>OVBJ01003429.1:0-11721 GCA_900406535.1 Noccaea bulbosa
GCTGGTCCTCTGGACTTGAATCCTGTATACCACAAAGTTCTTTTATCAAGAGCCTCTCTGGAACTTGAAGCTTTCACCATTCTCCGTGACGTCTGGGTCCAAAAATTCATTGCTTGACAGATTAGTAGGTATTGTCTGTAATACCGAATCTCCGTTTTCGTCTATCAAGCATATAAGAACTCTAGCATTCACATCGCTGATGCCTGAACCGAATAAACTACTCGTCTGCAGCTTAACCTTATAAAGAGATCGAGATTCGCTCACAGTGAAAGATGGATTTGCACTACAAACTTTCACTTCTTCTGCCGGTAGGAGACGCAGAGGCCTTGCATAGCTCTGGAAATCTAAAAAAGCACAAAACTTCAGCAGTTTCAGTCGATTAAAGAGCAAACCCATCACTCAAAATTGAAAGTTTCGGATTTGATCAAGCGGAAATTAACAGCAGAGTCGATGGAGAATTAGAATCGGCGAACTGCTATTACCTTGATAATCAGCTGTCTTTGAGCAGATTGCACCGAGTTGAGAACGACGAATTCGATAAGAATTATTTCTTCTTTTATGAAATTGAAATTGATTTAATGGGTTTTTCGCAAACCTCGCGAAAGATACAGGCTTTAGACAAATTGATTCCGTCGCCATTACAATTGCAGTTGCAGCTCAGAAGAGAGACGACGCACGGCACTGAAATAAATAAATTGGACATTTAACCGATCCGGAATTATTAAACCAACCGAAATAAGCGAAAGGCAAATTAATGGTATACCCTTCCTTAATTAATTCAGCAGTTAATGTATATTTTATCGTGTTCATCATCAAGCATTCTTTCCATTTTCTTTAAAAGATGAATTTCCTTTTGTTATTATGAATAATTCCTAATCGTATAGTTTAACTCTTCGTATATAATGAACTCTGTTTGGAAAGAGAGGATCATCTTTGAATTGAACAATGTTCACGTGGGTGATAAAGGATTTCAATTCTGTGCAAGACGTAAGAATTATTAAGTCTCCAGTATTCGAAAGCGGTGGCTGCAGATGGTAAGTAGCAGAAAAATGACATAGCATAACGCATACGCTATGTCAGACTGGTTGCGCCATTGCGAACTGAATGATGGTTTTCTTGATCGTCACGGTGATCTCAGGATTGAAGCTCACGTTGAAGTTCTCCATAAATCTGGTGTTCGGACGTGTTGCTGCTGTGGCAGGAGGCTATAGACATCATGTTCCATCATAACTAGTGTTCTTTTTTAAAAATAAAAAATTTTGCATGTTCCTTTAAAACATGATCACCATGGTGGGATTTTTATTTCTTGGCTATTTGAATTTTTCTCAATATTTGAAATAAATTCGTTTTCTTACAAATAGGTATTCGTATTCGTTTGTTCGAAACAATTATTTCTCAACCACTGAAACAGCAATATTGAAAGTTTTTCGAGTGATATATATCTCCAATAGATAGGAGAAATATTCTCTCTTTATGTTTTCTCTAGCTTTTCATCATCAGCCTAAACAATGTCTGCGTAAGTTATAATTAACATCCCGAGTTCATCTTTTATCTATTAACTTAAAAGCTTATATCAAATGTTAAACAAAAGGTACCTTATACGTAACCAGAATTGGTTTAAGCCATTTTTTCTTTCATCTTCCGATCAACATTTGTTTGTAGGGGGTATCAAGGAAGAAGTTGTTTAATTTATCTCGTGGTCATGCGCTATCTTTCATTGCAGCTGGGGAAGGCAATTATATTAGAAGAAAGTCTTTCCAAACTTGTTTTCATTTTTCTATCTTTTCCTTATTACTGCTTTGATCTTCAACGGCAGAATATCGGTTCAAATAAACTTTCAATTTGTTGAGCACCAGAAGTCACACAATATTTTCAGTGCTAAATTGCACGTTTTCTTTCCCATCTCCTCAATATACTTTTCATCGTAAGTTTCCTCAATATCACGTTTCAGAACTAGTTTCCTCAATATCCGTTTCATCGTAAGTTTCAACTCTTGTTTGTAAGCAGATGACTGAAAGTAGTGCTCATGGAGATCATTATGATGGGAGTTATTTTTCTCAGCGAGTAAGGGCTTCTTTCGTCTTTCATTGCATAAGATCTTGTCTTATTGACAAATCTCTCACATTGTCTCTTTCTCGAATAGCATTTGATTGACTTGAATGGATGGTGAGAGTCCCAAAACTGAGAATAACTGGACCGAGGAGGAAAGAGTTTATGATTTTTGGCTTCTATGTTTTTACTTCGGAATTCGTTTATTCTTCTCAAAACAAAAGTTGTTTCTTCACATTTGCACCCAAAAAAAAAAAAAAAATAATAACAAAGGTTGTTCTTGTCAGAAAATGACATCTGCTGGTAGTTGTGGCTATTGTAGGGCGGCACCGTCTGAAATGGACCTCCTTGTTGAACAGGTTAAGATGCTTGCTGGTTAGATAGCTTTCAGAAAGAGCACATTAAAACATTTGGTGGCTTCATGTGCTACATCTGTTTTAAAAAGCCACCAGACAACTTGTCACCTTACCAGCCGCCATAAAACCTATATACCAGCTATTCCAGCTCCTCCATATGAAGATGCTCTAGAACAAGTCCAGGTCCAGTACTATTTCGGACACGACCCTGTTAGCAACCAATACAAAGTGGTATGCTCAACTGGTGTCTCCTTGGAACAATCCGCTACAGGTGGTAATAAGACCAATAAGGTCAGAACATCGTGTCTTTGTCCTAAAACCTAAGGGAGGAGGCTCCTCCTCCAACTCCACCGAGCTTTCTTCCTCACATTCCGGGCCACGGAGGAGTGTGTATAGACGGAGTTATATATTACGTGGGTTGGACTGATTGGCGAAGATCTATGCTTGTGAGTTTCCACATTAGATCCCAAGACTTCAAAACGATCCGGTTACCTCTCAGGGAGGAGAATGCAGACTGCGTCCAGAAAGTGAGTCTTATAGAGTATGGTGGCAAAGCAACTATCACTGACCAGGCATTGTTACAGGCAGAACTTCGATGGATTGTTACAGTCCTTTCTCAGGTGACCAGGCATTCCACAGCGATAGCAAAGTCTCTTAAGACATTCCTTACTTTTGTGACCTTCTTTGTCGCCAGACCCAACAAGTGTGGGGAGTTTCGCAATGATAGCGTAGATGCCCGGCTCTTCCACAGTTTCTACACACCATATGACGATTCAACGTTCCCCACCTACAAAGAGAAAACAACACAATCATAAGACATAACTTTGTTTGTGTTTAAAAAGACTAGCTCCTAGTAGTGACAAACATGCGCTTAAACCTAAAACAATGTAATCCTTATGCATCAAGTGATTACATTGATGAAAAGTCCAAAGCTGATCAAAACCAAAAGATAATGGGTTCAAAATCTGAGATTGATGAAAAGTCCAAAGCTGATTAAATAGAGAGAAAGCAGGAAGTGTGAAGCCTAGATGATTTCACAGCAATGTTTCTCACCATCTTCTTGATAGATAATCTATCAATGGAGAGCGGCGACTCCTGCAACAAAAAGAGAAAAAAAATGACCACACACACACAATCGAAATGGTTGCTTTTATTCATTTAACAGTCACTCAATGTACACATTTATGATCTCAGATAGATATCCTCAATGTACACACACAAGCTGAAACACTAACCTCCTTCGATATCCTCAATTTACTAGCAAATGCACATTGCTTAGTTACTCTCATGGATCCGGGAGCCTTTAAACAGTGTACAAACTGTTGATATTTGTAAAAAAATTGGACAGTAAATTGACGAACAATGTCTGATCCAGAACTTGACATTAAAATGGACTTAACACTAATTATTCATTAAAACAAAAAAAAAAAAAAGAATTGGAGTCAAACCAAGCTCCAACAACATAAATTTTTCAGCGAAAACTTATAAAAATTTGAACCGAGTGAATCGCCAAACTTGGAACAAAATGCTGACCAAGGTTTAAATTTGAATTTCCTTTCGGTAAGTTCGTACGGCTTGATTAAATGTCCATATTCATGACCTTTAGTCTTTACTCTTAAGAGGCTCAAAGTTCCATGCGAGGAAAAATAGAATAGGGACATTTAACCAATCCGCAATTACCAAATCAACCGAAATATTTCATGGTATACATTAATTATTTAATTACATTAACAGCAAATTAACATGTTATTTACTTGGGAATTAATATGTTTCTTCCTTTATGATGGATGATGTAGAAACACAACTATCCTCTTAAACCCTAACCAGAAACATTTATCAATTCCAACTGGTTTGGTTGAACAAGACATCATCTAATCATGGACGTGTCACATGATTGTCTAGCTAGGGCAACTTGCTCAAAGACAAAAAAAAAGAAGATGATCTCTCTTTTACATAAACAACCTCACATTGAATCATCAGAATCTTCTGATTCACTTCTCTCCGGCTCAACTTGTGCTGGATTATTATTATTAGTATTATTGTTAGTCCCCGTCTCAGGCGCTTCAGGCTTTTCAACAGGTGTAGCAGCAGTTGAAGAAGAAGACACTTTCTTATTTCCATAACTAGCATTCTCGGTCGCTACTGTTTCTTCTTGCTCATTTACCTACACACACACACACACACAAAATCAAGGTAAAAATTGGATTTACTAACTCTGATTTGTACCAAACGGAGCAATAAAAGAAAGCTTACGTTTTCGACAGTTCCGCCACTCAAGATGTTAAGCAAGTCTCTCTCAACCCGCTGTACAAGCTCCGGCTGCAACATTTTGACAATCAAATATATACGATTTAACTTAGAAGAAGAAGACACTTGGGAGTTCCCAATTGAGCAAGTTACATGTATCAAGATTCAATCACAACTAGATAACCTGAAATTCTCATTCTCATTCCTAAGGATGAACAGATCTTTGCAACATAATGTAACAAGTAATGACGAAAACTGAGTGATTGATTGATAATAATAAGAACAAAATGGCAAATTACATTAAGGTCAGGCTCTCGACGAAATCTTCTCTTCCGAGCATCCTTCATTGGAGGAGTTAGACCATGTCTGTATTCAACTGTATTAGGCGCGGGATCACTCGGTTCCCTAACCATGATCATCTGTGTGCCAAAATCAAAAGCGTCCAAAATTTATGTACAAACATGTACAGTAAAAGATGGGTTAGGTAAATTGATGTACCTGCCCAATATCAGCAGTTTTGACTAATGCACAATCATCATAAGTTTTGAAAGACTCAACAACAGCAGGAAGATCAAGCAGAGAAGCTGGAAACTCTTCGTTTCCGATCACAAACGTCCCGCTTCTTCCGTCCTCTGCAAACTCGAAACAGAGACAGTATTCAAATTCACACAAACCCTAATCATCAAGCTTGCTTCATAGACGATGAAAATGGATTTGTGGACAAACTATAATCCTTAAATCAGATTCATGAATTGTGCCACAAGAAATTTCTTTCGGCTTCTCTGACAAAAACCCAATTTACATATACCCCAACAGCAAGTTGCTCCAGAAAAAAACTTTAAGCCTTAGATCAAATTCAAGAATGTCTAATGGGTTTCTCTCTATAAAGAAAATCAAGAACTTCTCAAGTTTGCTTCATTGACAAACTTAAATCCTTGAATCAGAACCAAGAATGATGCAACAAGAATCAAATTCCGCTTCTTTGACATAACACAGAATTTACACAAACCCAATTCAAGTTGCTCCACAGCCAAACTTCAATTCAATCCTTAGATGAGATTCAAGAATGATGCAACAAGAATGTCTTTTGGGTTTCAGGATTCAGAGAGAGAGAGAGGGAGAAATAGTTTCCGATTGAAGAAGGTGAAATTTATGAAGAAAGGAAGAGACTTTGGGGAATGTAATGTGACAAAAGAGACAAACCCTTAAAATTGGTGAAGAAACCAACCTGAAAAACACAAATCTAAAGGGATTTCGTCGGAAGTAGAGGCCTCTTCGCTCAAAAGCCGATCAATTCGCTCTGAAACAGACGGTGGAACCCTAAGTATGAATTGCTCCTCCATTGAGAGTATCAACGACGGCTTGGCTTGAGATCTTTCTATCTAGATCAACCCAGACACGACTTCCGTAGCAATTGGATTATGCAGATTGTAGCGAAGACTCTTAATTGTCGCTATCGAGATGTCGTAAATCGTCGTAAAGTCGGAAAGAGACGAGAGAATCTATTGAATGAAATCACACGAATGCTCTGTTATGTAATGGATGTAAGAAATAGGTAAATAGCTAAAAGAAGAGAAATCACAAGTCTTTTTGTTATTTATTACTGCCTCCTGTTAAGTTTCAATATTTTGGTATATGACCTAAATAATTTCCTAAGGATCAATATTGACCATAAAGTGGAACCAAATTATCAATATTAGGGAGTTTGAGGCAAAAACAGTAATTTATAAACAAATTGGGGGGCCTAAATGTAAAACAAAACTAATATAAAAACACCTAATAGATTCGCTTAACTATAACATCCGATCGAGTTTCATCTTTTATCTATAAACTTTAAATAAAAGGTTACTTGTACGTGACCACTTTGAAGCCATTACTTTTGTAAGCTACCCTTTATTTATTTATTTAGTTTCGATTCTTTTTTGGGGTCTTACTCCGATCCAGATTCATTATTGAAGTTCTTTGATTGGAACTTTGGAAGTGTCCTGCGTGGGGTATGTCTGGACCGTAGCGAACTGAATGATGGTTTTCTTGATCCTCACGGTGATCTCAATATTGAAGCTCGCGTAGAGGTTCTCCTCAAATCTGGTGTTCAGACGTGTTGCTGTGGCAAGGGCTTTAGACAACATGTTCGATGATAACAAGTGTTGCGTGTTCCAGATTTTATAGGCCTTTAAAACCTGATCACCATGTGCGATTGTTATTTCTGGACTATTACAAATTTGCTCAATATTTGAAATAAATTCGTTTCTTACATATATATGTATTAGTTTGTTCAAAACAGTTGATTGAAAGTTTTGAGCCTAGACCAAAAGAGTCTTCAATGCAGAAGCACAGCTCAAAACTTCTACTTACATCTCCTTGTGTTGCTCCACTGCTACAACCTGTCCTTCCGGTAACACACTTCTATGTACATATCCAAATCCTCCTTAATTACACTATGAAAACCCAAAGCCATTTTAGTAGATGATACTCTTGAGCCAGCCTTTTCACCACTATTCATCCTCTTTCCTCTGATTTTTGCAGTGAGAGACGATGAGTGCCAAGATATTCTGATATCCATGGCTTGAATCTCCTACTCGTGGAAGGTAGTGATAGATTTTCAATCTAATCAGATTCTTCATTCTCTTTGATGACCAAAGCCCTCCATCTGTCAAGAAAAGAATGTCAAAGTTGGTTTTTATTAAATCTCAAGGTTTCAAGATTCTTGTTTCGACAGACCCGGAAGCGAACTTTGAAATTTTCAAACAAGACAACAGGTGTTTCAGCATGAGCTATCCAGAAGCTGTTGTTAGAATCTTCGGGAAAGATAACTTGTTTTTCAAGCAAGGAAGGGACTTCCACAAACAAGTACATGAAACAGATTGCTCTGCAGCTTCTCGGTCCCGAATGTTTGGAGCAAAGATTTATACACAGAATGAACCTAGCAACACGAGAGCATCTCAAATATGACTCCTCCCAAGGCATCTTAGACGTCAAAGATACCATTGGAAGAGTATAGTATAACAAGCGCTAACTCTATCCATTTCAAGCGATCAAATCTCTATCTTACCCACTTGCCTGTTTTGATGGGATTTTTTTTTTTTTTTTTTTTTGGTTTTTTTTTTTTTTTTTTTTTTTTNAACCTGAGAATAAGAGAAAACTTTAGCGATTTCAGTTTTGATTTGGTTAGGTCTCCTTTTGATCCTTCTTTTTGGAAGGTTGGTCTTATGGTAAGAAGATATCTTGTCCATAACTTTTTAGCTCGAGAAATTTCCTAATTATTCACATTTTGCATCCATTCCAACGTAAAAGGCACGCGGAAATGCGATGAAGATGATAAAATAAATTAATATTTAACAAGAGAAGGAGAAGCAGCAGCAGAGAAGGAGAAGCAGCAGCAGATGGAGATAATGATAAATGAGGTGGAGAAAGAAAGTGGTACGCGTGAACGTGGAAAGATCAGTAGAGCTGATTTTAGGTTGACTGGCTTCTTATGAAACAACTTGTACTAATGACTGCGAAGTTCATAGCTGAAAACCCAAAAGTTGAAATAGGATACGTAATAAATAGGATGTGTAAATACTATTGGGCCTGATCCATCCCAGTTGTCAATAGTAAATAGGAAAAGAAAAAAAAATTGGTAATTAGTAATTATCGGAGCCAAGTATTGATCCATTCTGATTTGCTTGTTTAAGCGCTATCGTCGGGTTTTATTTATATAACTTTTCCTCATCATCTTCTCCCATGACAAAATGTTGTTACTAGATTCATGAGCTCACTAAACCAAGAAACTAAACCGAAATTCAAAATGGAATAACAAGTACAGTTCAAAGAGTGCATCTCTACTCCGAGATTCTCCATTGCCAGTAACGGGGAATTGCTTAAGGCAAGGGGATTCAATCTCCCCCTATCTCTTTATCATGGTCATGGAAACACTGACAAAACTGCTAGATGCTGCAGTGGATCAAGGCAAAGTGAGATTCCATCCTCAATGCTCCAACCCCCGGGTTACCCACTTGCTTTTCGCCGACGATCTGTTGGTTTTTTCGGATGGATCTAGGCACTCGATTACAGGGATCAAGGAGGTTATGGGCCGATTCAAAGAGATGTGTGGACTTGATATGAATCCGGAGAAACCAGAAATCTTCTTTGGAGCAGGCGGTTTTAAGTGGAATTTCAGGATTCAAACTGGGCTCTTTTCCCACCCGTTACTTGCGAATGCCACTTAACCCAAGGAGGATCTCTTTCTCCACTCTTCAACCTTTTATTGAAAAGGTAACTAGCAAACTACACTCGTTGCTGGAAAGATTCGTCTTGTATCCTCTGTTATTTATGGAATGGTTAATTTTTGGAGTTCTGTATTTGCCTTGCCAAAACAGTTCTATGCAAAAATTGACTCGCTCTGTGCAGCGTTTTTGTGGAAGAACAAAACTGACTCAGCTAGAGGAGCAAGAGTAGCTTGGTCAGAAGTTTGTAAGCCTAGGGCGGAAGGAGGTTTGGGTATTAGGCTTCTTGAAGATTTTGAAAAGGTTTTCAGACTTAAACAAGTTTGGAATCTCTTTGCTAACTCGGGTTCTTTGTGGCTGAACTCGCATATCTTTGGATGCTAACCGGTTCTCGCGTCAAGTACGATGTCTACTGCAGGCCTAGCCTCTTCTAGCCGACTTCCTGCGTTGTGAACTCGGTAATGGCGAAAAAGCATCTTTTTGGTTTGATCATTGGTCAGAATGTGGCCCTCTAATATCCCTACTTGGTGATTCTGGTCCAAGGCAGTTGCGCATTCCTATTGATGCGCGTGTTAGTAAAGCTCTAAGAGATGGAAACTGGTTTCTTCCTGCGGCAAGATCTCCGGAAGCGGAATCTCTGCAGGTTACACTTACAACTATCGAGCCTCCGAGTGGGAGCAGAGGCTCAGACACCTATCTTTGGCGAAAGCTCGCTGGAGTGTTTGAAAATATTTTCTCTTCTAAGGAGTTTTTAAGGGTTTCCTCTCCTCTGGTTTCTTGGAATAAAGTCGTGTGGTTTAAGGAGGAGATCCCTCGCTGTTCCTTCATCACTTGGTTGGCTATGCTGGCTAGGCTACCTACAAGAGATAGGCTGCAGCGGTGGGGTCTGTCGGTGCCGTCAGCCTGTGTTCTATGTTCTCAAGGGATTGAGAATCGCAACCATCTCTTCTTTGAGTGTACTTTCTCAGCTGAACTGTGGCAGAGCTTGTCAGCTGATTTCAGGTTTCCTCAGGTTATAGACATCCACGCGGTTGCTACTGCAATTGTTGGGAACAGTTCTCTCTCTCGCTCTTCAAGGGGTATTGTGGCAAGACTTTTATTCCAGGTCTGTGTGTATCTTTTATGGAGGGAGCGGAACAGCAGAATCTTCTCCTCAACCTCTTCTTCGGTGGCGGGCCTTCGTTCAACAGCTGCAAAGATGATGCGTGATCGTCTTATCTCTTTTCCGGCAACTTCGTCTTCTTCACCTTCTTTGCTTGAGGTGTTTTACCGTTGTATTGCTGGAGTTGTGTAATTTTTCTTTTCTTTCTTTTGTAATAAGTTGTTCAACAGCAACAATGTATTTCAGAAAATGGTATAAATCTTAACATTCATACCAAAAAAAAAGGTACAGTTCAAAGATAAAGTGACAACAAGTAACAATTTTTATTTGTCTACACATATTTGTCAGCTCGATGTGCTCAGTTTACCATCTTGTTCTTCTCAGTTTTCTGAACTGATCACTGAGGAGTAGAGTGGAAGTGTGCATGAAGAAGGTTTGAACTGAAACCAGTTTAGGGGAGGCATTGAAGTTGTTTTATGTTTGAACAACAAGTTTGGAGAAACCTGGTCTTGTTTGAATAAGTTCTGTTTGTTCTGTTTCAAGAAAAGTAGGAGTTTATTTCGGTTGATTGATTAGTTGTACTAAAGGTCTATTTGAACTGCTCAGTTAATCTTGTTCTTCTCAGTTCTCTTCTTCCCAAACTTAGCAACAGCATCAACTTTTGTTTTTCTTTAAAAGATTAATTTCCTTTTGTTATTAGGAATCATTCCTAATCGTTTAGTTTACTCTGAACAGACATAGACGATGAAAATGGATTTATGAGACAAAACTTTATATCAGATTCATGAATTATGCTACAAGAAATGTCTTTCTACAAAAATCCAATTCTTATATACCCAATATCCATCACATTGCTCAAGAGACAATGTTAAAAACAAGTCAGTCAAGACACCAGCACCGGTAGTCCGATCTGGAGATGTGATCCTCTGGGTTCAACTCATGCTCTTGATCCCTCATTCTCTTGTACAATCTCATGCTAGATACACAATAGTCGTAAGGCTGGCTTTGGAGATTGTACCCGAGATATGACCTTGTGAGGTACCTGAGCGATTGGCTTTTTATAACCTTCCTTGTTGCAATACCAACAGATGTGTTTAGTGTCGCAATGATAACGCAAATGGCCAGCTTTGCCACAATTTCTACACACCTTTTGACCTCTAAACATTCCCAAACGGCAAGGAGGAAAAGAAAAAAAGAAAATCATCACATAACAGACACAAGCAGGTGGGTTTGATGTTTTACATGTGCAAATTATGGACATCTTCGTCAATATTTGGAGCAGGCCATGTGTTCCATTTAATTTGTTATGCGTTTGCACTGTTAGCATGAGACAATACGACATGGCAATTAGGACCTTATTATAATTATAGCATCAAGAGGATTAAAAAGTAAGTACGGAAAGTTTGATCAGTTGCCAAATTTGCAAAGTTTGATGCAATGAACTTCTTTTTGAGAGAATATGCAGTGAATCTTAAAAACCACTGAATTCATTAGTACTTAGAGCATCTCCATCGGGAGTTTTAAGATGGTTTTTAAGAGAGTTTTAAACAATTTACTGATTTAAGAAAAGATTTAAGAAAATAATTTTCTGAAACCGAGTTCTACGCAAAAAACTTTTAGTTGTTTAAAAACCCGCCACCTGTCACTCCTGCATTTATTCACGGTTAGAAAATGAAAAACAAAAAAAAAACATTTTTTCTCTCTTTTCTCTCTCTCTCGTTTTTTCTGCCGAAGGAATGAGGAATGAGAAATCGACACA
>OVBJ01003431.1:0-12251 GCA_900406535.1 Noccaea bulbosa
TATACAAACTCTCTCCAAATCTAACATAAACTCTTTATAAATTTAACAAATATCTTAACTTTCAAAATTTATCAACTCTATAAAAATTCATCTCCCAATAACCCCTCCTAATAAACTTGAATAACATAAGACTTTAAATGATCTATTCAAATCTTTAATTGAATAACACTAGATTTTAAAATCTTTTAATGAAGAGATTTCAAATGCATAAACCAATAACACTAGATTTTAAACTCTATTAATGAAGAGATTCTAAATACTTAAACCAATAACACTAGATTTTATTATAAGATATTAAAACCATAATTGAATAACAATGGATTATGGTTGGATTTAAACTCTATTAAAAACCATGATTGAATAACACCCCCTTAGTCATTTCTATCAAAACATATATTCGGTTACAAAAACATGCACATGTGGATAACTATCTATCAAAAGTTCAAAACGCGTCCCAAATTGAATAAGTTTTTATTTTTTAACAAAAAAGAGAAGAAGAAATCTTCAATTGAAAATCATTGTCAAGGTTTTATGTGAGCGCACGTTAAAAATGACAAAATTCTTAATTTGTTATACAGATGGCGATGGTATTATTATGGTCCCTGCATGTCTCCAAGAACCTCATGTTTAACATTTTTTTGGTTGACTTTATTTTGTTCTTTTGTAAGAGTTTTTTATTTTTTATTTTTGTCCATTTAACCGAAATTTTCCTTTAATTTGCTTCAACCGAAATTTTGTACGAAATTTTTGAGTATTGTTTAGCTTTTCTGATCATCGTTTTGTTCTTAATTAGTAACTTTAAAGTCTTTAATAGTCCCGCCGACATAAAAATGTAACTTTATTACCTTCTTTTACTGTACTTTTACTCTTTAATCTGGTTTTAAACTGATCTCTTTTTTATTTGATAAAGCATCCCAATCAAAACGTCTTTAATTAAATATGCATTATTTTTTTGCTCTAATTAAGCATAGGGGGGATCATGTATTTTGGTGAAAATCACATGCATACAAGATGACTAAAGACACGAGAGGTTGACCGAGAGACTTTAAGAAATCAACTAGAAAGGCACTTACGAGGAATTGCCTATAATTGCCTACCAGACATCGTCCGTTACATAGTATAATTAGTTACGAGCAACTAGTCAAACGTTATTAACTAGCTAGTCAAACGTTATTAACTAGCTAGTCATAAAATACGACTATTTAGAGGTTTTTTTTCTTGTAGTGAGTTACGTTACGTATATGATGCGTGGATGTGACATTATTTTCATAGAAACCTCTCACAGTTTGGGTTGCTTACGACTTTCGTAGTTAACATTTTTCAGCAGCTCGAATATGAACGTGAAACATGCATTATATTTTAGTGTTTGTGCAAATGCAAAGGTTTTTTACATCTTAAATTTGTTCAGGCTAACCATTTTTAAAAACACATCTTAAAATTTTAGTATCGTTAAAAAATTATAAGTATTGGCATCGGATCATCAATTTATCAAAAGTAAAAAATGCTATGTAATTTCAATATTTATCTTTTCTAGTATATTTTTTCCTCTTCCTTCATTTCTAGGTATCCACTCTCCACCATTGTTGCCATCATCCCCACCACCACTAATCACAATCACCATCAATCCATCTTGATAGATATGTGACATGTCTAGTCAATAATAACTTTTTAAAAATACATATTTTACTGCCATTTTGAGCTGGGAGTCATTAATCTTAATACGAATATATTTTCTTATAAATTGGGTGATTAGTTTCAACTCAACTACAGCTCGATCTTGTCGTGGGTCTTTCGTAGAATTTCTCAAATGGCTCTCTCTGCATTTGCCTTTCCTTCTTACTACACAAGTAGAGAAACTTCAATAGATTACTGTAAATCTACTTCTCTTTCTTCTTCTCGATCTTTGGTTACATATTTTCCATCACTATGTTCAAGAAGTACCGTTGCTCTTGTAAGATTTTTATATTTCCTCTGTTTACTTATTGATTATTATGTGAGCTTGCGTTGGATTTGACTCTGCATCTTGTTTGTATAGGATCCTAGATGAAAAATATATTAAATTGACAAAACCATTTTTTTTTTTTTTTTGTCTTCAGTCAAGAATAAGAACAACAGTGTATCATTCTCTTGTAGAGAAGGGTGGATATTTTTCCATTAGACCACCAACTCCTTTGTTAGACACAATCAGCCATCCAATCCACATGAAAAATTTGTCCATCAAGGTATTAATAATTCTTAACCCAAAGCTTTGATCCATCTGTTTACTCTCTAAGCTCTGTTTTGTCTCAAATAAAAAACATGCAACAATGGAATAATTAATTGATCATGTTTGTTTTCAAAACTGGATTTGATGTAGGAACTCGAAGTTCTTTCGGACGAGTTGAGATCTGATGTTATCTTTAACGTTTCGAAAACCGGTGGACATTTAGGCTCTAATCTCGGTGTTGTTGAGCTCACAGTAGCTCTTCATTACGTCTTCAACACTCCTGAAGATAAGATCCTTTGGGATGTTGGTCATCAGGTTGGTTTATTTTGTTTGTTATGTTATCTTTCTTTTTGAACAAAACTCTTATACAATTCCTGACTTGTTTTGGTCTCTTTCACAGTCTTATCCTCACAAGATTCTAACGGGTAGAAGAGAAAATATGAAGACATTGAGACAAACCAATGGCTTGTCCGGTTTCACCAAGCGAGGAGAGAGTGAGCATGATTCCTTTGGCACTGGTCATAGTTCAACCACAATATCTGCAGGGTTAGGTAAAGTTTTTCTTTCTTTTGTGACAAGAAATCGAGACAAGAAAGAACAGTGATTCTTACTTGATTGTGATTTTAGGGATGGCTGTGGGAAGAGACTTGAAGGGGAGGAACAACAATATTGTTGCGGTTATAGGCGATGGTGCAATGACAGCAGGACAAGCTTATGAAGCTATGAACAATGCTGGCTACTTAGACACTGACATGATTGTGATACTCAACGACAACAAACAAGTTTCTTTGCCTACTGCTAACTTAGATGGACCAACTCCACCTGTTGGAGCTTTGAGCAGTGCTCTTAGTAAGTTACAGTCTAATCGTCCTCTCAGGGAACTTAGAGAAGCTGCAAAGGCAAGTAACTGTTCTTTTGATTTTGCTAGTAAAATTGTTAAAATTTTGTGGAAATAATTTTTTTTTTTTTTCATCATGTTTGTTTACAGGGGATAACAAAGAAGTTTGGGGGATCAATGCACCCGTTAGCTTCAAAGGTAGACGAGTATGCTCGTGGAATGATCAGTGGAACCGGTTCAACGCTTTTTGAAGAGCTTGGTCTATACTATATTGGTCCTGTTGATGGACACAACATAGATGATCTTGTTTCCATTCTTAAAGAAGTGAAGAACACAAGAACCATAGGACCGGTTCTAATTCATGTTTTAACTGAGAAAGGACGTGGATATCCTTACGCAGAGAGAGCTGATGACAAGTATCATGGTAAAAAAATTAATTTACAAAGATAAAATGTTTTTTTTTTTCTTTCTTGAATTGATCCATTTTTCTTGTGCTTGATTTAGGAGTTGTGAAGTTTGATCCAGCAACGGGTAAACAGTTTAAGATCATTGGTGAGACTAAGTCTTACACTACCTACTTCGCGGAGGCCTTGACTGCGGAAGCAGAGGCAGACAAAGATATTGTTGCCATTCATGCAGCCATGGGAGGTGGGACTGGTTTGAATCTCTTCCAGCGTCGCTTCCCTACAAGATGTTTTGATGTCGGCATAGCAGAACAACACGCAGTTACTTTTGCTGCTGGTCTTGCTTGTGAAGGCCTTAAGCCTTTTTGTGCAATCTACTCATCTTTCATGCAACGAGCTTATGACCAAGTAAAATCACACATCTTTCACTGTAAATTTTCAGTGAGATTAGCAACGAGTAGAGTGACACTTCTTATTTTGATTAAAATATTTTCTAATTCTGTTTTGTATGCTGGTTTGGTTTGTGTAGGTTGTACACGATGTTGATCTACAGAAACTGCCAGTGAGATTTGCGATGGACAGAGCAGGACTTGTGGGAGCGGATGGTCCAACACACTGTGGAGCATTTGATGTGACGTTTATGGCATGTCTTCCAAACATGATAGTGATGGCTCCATCTGATGAAGCAGAGCTTTTTCACATGGTTGCAACCGCTGCAGCTATAAATGACCGTCCTTCTTGCTTTCGATATCCTAGAGGAAACGGTATTGGTGTTTCACTTCATCTTGGAAACAAAGGTGTCCCTCTTGAGGTATGTTTTAATCAAGAACTAATCCAAAACAATTCTCATGAACATACAAGAGTATTAATATTTTTGTGGTTTGTAAATTTCAGATTGGAAAAGGTAGGATCTTGAGGGAAGGCGAGAGGGTAGCACTCTTAGGCTATGGATCAGCAGTTCAAAACTGTTTAGAGACTGCCTCGATACTCGATGAGCGCGGGTTAAAGATAACTGTCGCGGATGCGAGGTTTTGCAAGCCGTTAGACATTTCCCTCATACGTAGCCTAGCTAAATCGCACGAGGTTTTGATCACGGTTGAAGAAGGTTCCATAGGAGGGTTTGGATCGCATGTGGTACAGTTTCTTGCCCTAGATGGCCTTCTTGATGGAAAACTCAAGGTACATTACATTTTAGCAACATTCTCTATTCAAATTTGTATCACTTTTTTCGCTGAGCCTGTGTCGTTTCTAATCTAAATGCTATCGTTTTGACTATTATAGTGGAGACCAATGGTGTTACCTGACCGTTATATTGAGCATGGATCACCACTGGATCAACTGGCTGAAGCTGGCCTCACAGCTTCTCATATTGCAGCCACTGCACTTAACTTAATCGGGAGATCTAGAGAAGCCTTGTTTTGCGAGTAGCGAGAGCTCCAGCAGATTAGCGTGCACACATACACAGATTTGTTTTTATTCTCTTAGGAAGAAAAATGAGTACTCCAAGACTCTGGCTGCAACAGAAGGTCCTAAACGGTTATATGTAGTTAATTAAGTCTCCCGCCAAAAATGTCCATTGTAGTTAGTTTTTGCTTATATAGAATCATTATAACAAATCTTGTTTATTACAGTTGGACTAGATTTCTTACATCCCTTACAACTTAACGAAAATCGGACCGACCTTGGACTAGATTTGTTACATTCTAACAAAGAAAAATGTTCACGAAGGTTCATTTTCTCCAAACCAATACATTCACATTTTCAAGAATCTTGTTGTAATGTGTTTATGCCTCGTTTCAACAACACACACTAAGAGATAGAACATATGGCTTTTGGATTCTCATCGCTAAACCATATAAATTTCTCGAATTCCCTATCATTGTAACAGAACATCGACTCATCCCTTAAACATATCAGTTCCATATCAATCTCGAGAACACTATCATCCTTGCTAGATTCTTCGTCTTTCTCTTCATTCACTACAATCTTCACTCTTTTGTCTGTCTTCTTCTTGAGTTTCTTCAACAATTTCTTCACTAACATTCTCAGCAAAGAGATGGTACCTGACATAGTTCCAAGCTTCATAAGAAGCCATCAATGAGATGAGACAAAGCTTTGTTGGACAAATACAAAAATCTCATGTAAGATAAACAGTAATATCAACCTCTCATACTCTCTCAGTAACTATCGCATTCAGCAGTAACTCCGAGCTATAAACCTCAGCCCATGAGGAGTAGAAACGAAAAAGAAAATTAAAACAGTGAATTCCCAAAGAAAAAACAGTGAATTCCTCTTATCTGTAAGGCAATTTGGCTCAGGATCAATTTCTCTGTCGTCTCCAAAGTGTAGAGCATTGATCACTTCAGCATCCATTTGTGTATTAGGGCCTGCTTCTACCTCTTCACGCCTTTCAAACATTCTTGTATTATTTTCCTTGGAAACTTCATCCAACTTATCATCAAGATTCTTTTTAGTTTCTCTTGAAGAAGTCTGGACCTTTTTTCTCTTCAAGCTGCATGGAACTTCCTTATCAAGCTGGTCACCCTTTGAAGACCTATCGATATTATCCCCGCAAGCATGAGCAGGACTAGGGCTAGCCTTCTTCATTCTTCTTCTCACCAATTCATCTTTACCCATAGCCTGAATCCTCTTAGTTCCCTTGGATTGTCTAGTAACGCCATTAGAAAACCCTCTCTCTTCTCCTGTAAGACAAATCGCCTCGGCATTAGCATGTTGTCTATCATCTTCACTCGACAAGAGATTTCTTTCTCTATCACGCGAGAGCTCAGTGTTGTATACAGGTGGTTCTTCTTGAGTTTCAAATCCCATAGTGAAAGGTTGAGTTTCAACACAAAGAAGAAATTCTTCATCATCAGATTCAGTGTGTTAAGTTTGTATATAAGTCATGAGTGTGTTTTGAGCTTTAATCAATTGCTGTATTGTACACTCTCTCCTAGTTCAAAAATTTATTGGAATGCTAGGTGATCATGGCTGACCGAGTTTTTGCCACTAATCTTGGTTGCAATAGATAATCACATTCACGAATGACAGAAATTCATTACAAAGGTTCAAATTCAATTCAAAATAACAAAAGTTCATTCAAGATCTAACTTTCCGGTTATCATAGCTGTTTAGAAAAGAAAAGATGACAACATGATGTAGCTTATTGAAAAAACCAAGGGAGAAATAGTCGGAAAAAGTACTACTGATATAAACCAAGAGAACTAAACACATAAAAGAGCATCACCCATCCACATCAGCTTCACGGACAAAGGTATTATTGTCCACCCCACTGAGATCATCACGGCGAGAAGCATTACCCTCCACCCCCAGACCACCAGGGCGAGAAGCATTACCTTCCACCCCCAGATCACGAGAAGCATTACCCTCCAGTAGGAGCAGCAGACGCCCTAGCTTTGTCCACCTGATACTTCACCTGCCCATGCTTCAGTTTTGAATAAAGGGTTGGATCAGAGCCGTGCCTACATTGATAGAGGCCATAGGCGACCACATGTTGATAACGATAACAACTTTAACCGATATTTTTTTTTTTCATTTTTAATCTGTTAACACAAAAATTTGTAATAATTTGGATATTAAATTGAAGATTTTCAATAATGTGCACAAAATACACAGTTTATTTTGAACCACTGTGTTTATCCTTCCTAGTTTAAATCTAATTTGCTTGAAGAGATCAAGCCAATCGTTCAAGTTTCATCAACTATGGATGAAAACAACCATTCATATTCTATCTTTGAAAAGACGCATTTGAGATTTCAGAAACATGGACTCAAATGGCTGGGTGGGCCATTTGAAGCTCATTGGTTTGCTTAAATATTATAAATATTGGTTACGTAATTGAGTGTTTTAAATTTTCTCTCTTTTTTAATTAACAAAAAAAAAAAAAAAAAAAAAAACGGCCCTGNATTTTAGATACATACTAGTAATAAGTTTCTTCCAAACACATATACATACTTTTTGTGCAAACTAGCTGTTAGTTATTTTTATCTTGAAAAGAAAACAAATCTAAAATCAAGTTTTAGCTAAAGACAATGTTTCCAAGTGCCAATATATTACTCGTACTTACTACAGGAGGAAGAAAGCTGAGAAGAGACTACTTGGTGAGCTAAATAAGGAATTCAAATAAATGAGAGAGAGAGCTAAATCAAGTAAATGATCTTCCTTTTTCTGTTAGAATATCGATCAAATAAATGATCTTCTAAACAACATCAAGAGGTATGTATGTTCATGAACCAATGCAAAAAGAAGAGACTACTTGGTGAGCTAAATGAGTCTGGAAGGGAAAGTGCGGAAATGGTTCTATTGAGAGTTAGGAAGGAAAGGTTTCAGAGATTGGACTGATTTTCAAGAACAAGTTGGTTTTGCGTTTTTCTGAATCTATTAAGGAAACTCCGGGGAAGCGTTTGTTCAAAATCAAGCAGTTCTTCTCTTGTACCTCAGGTGGATGATGAGAGCTTAGCAATAGATATTGGTATCACAAAGAAGCTCCTGAGAGGAGAGCGTGGAGAAGTGATCCGTCAGAAAGACATCCTCGTAAGTAGTGTTTACATCCCCTGTTTCTCTTAGCCCTTACTGTATTATTACCTCACTCTAACTTGTCTTTACATGGTAGGTGATTGGAGAATCTGGATTCTTCACTCCCGCGTTTGTACAAGAAGCCGGTGTCAAAGCAGTAAGCTTTCACAAACTTAATGGTTCAAGATACATTCATTCCTCAAAATTCGAATGGTTCATCTGATACAGTAAAGGCTCCCTTGTGATTTTCGTTTTCTGTTGGTAGGTTCTAGTCGGTGAATCTCACAGGACAATTTTTGGAAGAGATATCTCAGAATATACATGACAGAAATGTATTGTTAGACGTTTTGATCAATTTTCCAACAGTACAATGGGACAATCATTAATTACTAGATAGACTTTTCTAAGGGATCATTGGAGATGCAGGCACCACCATTGGAGATAAATAGAGATGAGAGATTACATGTCACCTCTTTTCCTTTTGCCTCCAGCTTGCTCTGTTTGAACCAAACTCGGAACATAATCAAGGATAGCTACCTCACATGCAGGAGTTACCTCCATTCCAAAATCCACTTGTGTGACTTCATTGTCCTCCCCAACAATGTATATCATCTCTTTGCTCTTGTACCCGGGGTCGTCTTCAAAACAGTCAATCCAATTCATAAAGTTGAAATCACGACGAACTTCTTCTCCTCGTCCAGCAAGAACGTTCCCCCCTCACAAAGTTGAAGATCAGGGCTCAAGTCCAATGACAAGACCTTGTTCCATGACACCACCTCGGTGGTGGTCTCATCAATCTTATTTGACACCCATATCTCAGTCTTGGATGTTGTTTCGCGCTGTAACATGACCGAAAGTTTCTCGTCTTTAACAACGGAAACACATGCAGCTTCAAAAACACTTTTACACTGACAAGGAAGAGGCACAAGTACACATTTCTCTGCTGAGAAATCAAATTTGACCAAGGACAGGCTGGAATCCGTTTTTGTTTTGTCTAAACCGTAAGCAAACCAGTAAGTACTTCCCTTCAAAGACACGCTGATGTGGGAGTATCCAACCCTCCAGCCTACAGGCATGATATCATCAACAACCCTCCACGAATCAGAGCTAAACTCGTAGATTTCATAATCTTTCTTTAGCTCAAGATTTTGTAGCTCTTATTTTTGCCGTATCCGAGAGCAAAGCGGCGGCCACGGGAGACGATAGCTGGGTTGGAACCACCTGGTTTCACCAGTAAACGGGTTCCAAACCACGAATCTAGACTCGTCCTCGGAGGTGCATAACAAGAGGCCGTCACAGTGAAAGACTCTGCATACATCGAATTGAGCTCCAGGATACTCAGAATGCGGATCGACTAGGCTTAGCTCAGTTTTTACCTCGAAAGTTGGAACCTTTCCGTCGAGATCGACGATTGCCGGACAAATCCTGTAGTCCCTCGTCAACATGAGACCCAGAAACTGCTTTGCGGCTTTCTCACCGTGGTTCCTTGCGAATCTCCGGTCACCGTTAAACAAGCGGTTCCACAGCTTACAAGTAGATGCCAATCCGTTCAGATACGTAGCCGGAACACGAGTCAGTATCTCCTCCTCCACCAATTCCTTTGGAAGATCTCTGAATACCTCCATCGTCAATGACTCAATGGTAGAGGCACACGGGTTGTACTTTCTTTTTTTTAGTTTTAAGTTTGAGTTTTTATGATCTGATATACACTGATTTCTTAACAAATAATCTTATTCAGTATTTTATAATATATCACAAATTTCTCAAAACTGTCCCTTTTAAATATGTTAATTCAACAAAAAAATATGTTAATTCAACAAAAGTTAAATTTGGAAAAATACCATTAATTCATTTTTGTGTGGGATCCACCACTGCTATCTCAAATACTACAAATTTGATAAAAAATATATAATTAACTTAACAATATTCATTTTATCTTTTACATAAAAACTCACAAGCTTCAGATTCCAATTGCTACTCTTCTTCTTCTTTCTCTATTCTAGCCGTCGACTCTGTTCTTTGGCGTCGAGTCTAAATATGCGGAAAGCTGCTATTTAGCTATGGCCTCTTACTACCCATGGAACATATCAAATTAGATTGGTTTGATCTCTTCAAACAAATTAGATTTAAACTGAGAACGATAAACACAGTGGTTCAAAATACTTTTGTATGTTGAACAACTCTGTATACAATCGAGCCAACTCCAAATGCTATGCGTGTATATTTTGTGCACATTAATGAAAATCTTTAATTTCAATATCTAGATTACTATAAATTTTTGTGTTAACAGATTAAAAATGAAAAAAAATATTGGTCAGTGTTTATTATCGTTATCGACATGTGGGTTATAACTAATTTGAGCTGATCGACACAACACGGTTTAGCAAAAGTCCATGTCATTTAACATACACCGAATTTGATTGTTGTTTTGTGTGTGTGTTTAAATGTTAATATGTGCTGTTAACAAAGTTTACACTCAGTGCAACATTAAAGTTTTGTTTGTTTGGTGAGCTGCTCCATGCTGGCCTGTGCGTGGCCGCTAAGGCATAGCAAGAAGGCATCTGTTATCAAACATACTTTATAAACGTGAAATGCAAATGGATAGAGAATATGAGCTTCGTTTTTTTTCGTTTAGGTTGATTAAAACAAAATTAGCTAGTGCACTTAAATGTGTTTTATTTTTTATTTATATGAAAAACATATTTTGATATTGTTTTTGCGACTTTCCGTTGAGATTCCAAAATGGATTGTTTTCAAAATATTGTGTTCTTTGTTTAATACAAATACTAGGGTTGGACCCGCGCCTTGGAGTGAGAAATTTACGGATTATATTTGTAAATAAATAATTTATTAAAAACTATATTAAACCAAAACTACTTATAATTTAAAATTGTTTATTAAATCAATATTCATAATCTTATAGTTTTTTATCATTGTGATTCTTTTTATAATAGGTTTATGAACCATTATATTTCTTCATTTCTAACGTGAGACTTTCAAGATATTTATAATATTTTATATATTTAATTTTAAATGTTTGATCAAATAAAAATTTCTGAAATATATAGAAATTTAAATCAATTATAATATATCAAAAATATAAATTATTTTAATCTTTTTTGACTTTATCAAAAATTTAAATCGTTATAATCTTTTTGACTTTATCAACGATTTAAATTTTTGTATTTATAATATTTATCTTTTGATAAAAGTTGTACTATTATAATTTTTTATGCAAGTTAAACTATTTCAAATATTTTGATATAAATATTTTTTAACTTTTTCACATCAAAATATTTTTAATATTATAGATATTATTTGTTTAATCATATGGTTCCATGAAAAAAATTCATATTAAACCAACAATATTATAAAGTTTGATGCTTATTAAATCATCATTTTTACTCTTATAGTTTCTTATCATTATTGTTTTTTATAATAGTTTAGTGAACCACCCACACATCTTTATTTTCAATGTGGGACTTTGAAGAACTCATATTTTTATCATTTGATAAATTGATATTCGTTTTTAAAAATTCAAATTACAACTTGTAGTAGAAAAAAAATATATTTTTTATTAATATATAGATGATGTATTAATTTACTGTTTTTACAAAATTTAGTTCAACGAAAAACTGAGAGAAGAAAATATTGTATTTAAGAAAAGTAATTAATATTATATATTTGTAAGAAATAGAAAGAATAATAATATCTTCATAATTAAATGTTGATTTATGTATAATTAAATATGGATTTATGTATAAGTATGTATAAATATTGATATAACTTATTTTAATTAGATTTGTAATCATAGTGACACAATTAAAACTTACTATACAATGGCATATTATGTAATTCTCTAGTAAAATTTGTGTAAATNGGATTTATGTATAAGTATGTATAAATATTGATATAACTTATTTTAATTAGATTTGTAATCATAGTGACACAATTAAAACTTACTATACAATGGCATATTATGTAATTCTCTAGTAAAATTTGTGTAAATTAAATTTGACATTGAGAATGAACATGGTGTTGACACCTCAGCATGGCAGAGATGTAAATAATAAAGTTATTTTTTTGTAATGAATTCTCTTTTAAAATATAAGGGATAACATTTGAACATCTAGGCCAGGGAATTCGGTTAACGGGTTCGGGTCGGTTTAATCGGATTTCGGGTTTGGGAATTTGGTAACCGTTCGGTTATTGGGTCGGTTTCGGGTAAACATCTTCGGGTTCGGGTAAAACCCGAAAAAACCGATTT
>OVBJ01003432.1:0-12248 GCA_900406535.1 Noccaea bulbosa
CTACAAAACGGTAGAAGTATAAACAACTTGTAGATTTCATCTTCTACGCTCTCTAGATGTCTGTGTAAATGGTAGAAAACGTATTCTACTTTGACAATCGAAGTTCGTAGACGCAAACTTCAATTAATTTTATAAACATGAAAAAAATCTAAAAAATCTCAAACATTCTATACAGTTTTAACATCATTTTTAGGAATTTTAGAAATTTTGTTCACTTTCAAAAAAAGTTTGTATGAGTTATTAACTATATTGAAGGGCAATGTTGGCACAAAATAGCAAAAGTCAAAAAATGAGTAAAGGGACAAGAAGAAGTTTTTTTTTGGGTAAATTGCCAATTTTCCCTTGATTTTGCCCATCATAATTACCATCCAGATCTCTAGCCACCGTTCCATTGGTATACCGTATACCGCCTTCTAGACACACAAAAATTGAATTAATAAATTTATAAAAAGTGAGAAAAAATGGAATTTCCTGCAGTGTTTATCAACTATGATAGCATTTACTGCCCAATTATTACAATTCCAATAGAAATAAGTTATTTCCTTTTATTCCAATAATATTAAATGCATTCATGTGTTGCACATTTTAACCCCCTTCCCCAATTCATGGCAGTCTATTTTCTTGTCTCCCTTTTTTTTTCAAATTTCAAATCATTCTTCTCCCTCATAATAAATCCCTCTTTATTCCTTCTCTCTTCTTAAATTTTTTTCTTCAAAAGGCCAAAACACAGACACAGCACAAATAAGACTATTTTCTCGTGAGAAAGATCCAAGAAAAAATCTTCTTCCAGAAAAACATAATTGCAATGGCTTCACAAGGGACAATACAAAAACTTGTCACTTGGAGAGTCAAAGATTGGGCTTCCTGTTTCTTGGCTTGCAAGATTCCTCTAGGTCTTCCTCTATTCTCTTCTTCCTGATTTCATTTTCTTTTTAAGTTATTGTTTCAATTATTTTACCCGTTATACAAATATATTAATCAGACGTAGATGAAGATGGAGTTAGTAATAACGTAAGCACAACGAACAACAATAATCTAACGTTCAAGAGGATAACGAGGAAGATGAAGAGTACTAAGAAGAAGAAATCAGAGAGGAAACTCAGTCTAAGCCCACCAGGGACACGTCATCTTCATCTAAGGAGCAGCAGCGTTTCTCCGACGTCGACTTCTCAGCAACGGCGGTTGAGCTGGCCTCAGCCACCGGTTTCAGACGAAGCTGGCTTCATTGTCTTCTGCTTTGACCGCGAAGACGGAGGTTTCGATGTTGTGAAAGAGGAGAAACGAGAGAAGAAAGAGATGGAGTTGTCGTCCGGAAAGTCACCGAGGACGGTGAATCGTAAGGTTCGTTGTCGGAAAATCGAAAGTCTCTAGGGCCTACAAATAGACTTGAGACGGTTCTGAAAAACATGGCCTTAAATGTTTTCGACTTATTATTGCTTCTTCTTTAAGAACAGCTTATTTATGGAGATCAAGGGGTAGGAGGAACAGATAATAACAAATCGCCGGAGATTAAAGTGGCAGAACAAGATCGTGAAGATAAGACTACATGCCATGATGTCTCTTCTGATGTTCATGAGGTAATGTATGTTTCAAATTTCAAACCTGAGAATTTGTCATTTTTTATCTACTTACTTTCGGCTGTTGCAGAATAACGAAGAAGAAGAAGTTAATGCCTCTGAAACATCCAGCGGGTCTAATCACTCAGATGAAGGAAGGGGATCATTTGCATTTCCCATGTGAGTTAAATTTCAATAGCTTTTTTTGTTTCGAAATGTTGGGTCTCTGAATTGATTGAAAACCATGTGCAGATTGGGAGTTGAATGGATGGGAAGCCCTGTTCAGATGCCTAAACTAGATGACTTGTCTCCCAAGAAACAAAAGCCGATTGCTTTAGGGTTCCAATGTTGTAGATTCTGAAGAAAAGAAAAACAAAAAAAAAAAATTTAGAAGTTTCTTAAGATTCTTTTGTACTACTCCGTTTCTGAGTAAACAAACACTCTGAGAGGACAGACAATCTACAATTTCGATTTTACATTTCTTAGTTTTTGCTGAAGAGATGTTATTTAGAATTTTAGACAAGTAAGAACTGGAAAAAAGAAACGAAATGAATCATCGGTTTCTTGATGGTTTACATATTCGTTACTGAGAAGTTTGAATGTGCATCTCTAATGAAGAAAACTTCATTCGAATTATCAAACTTTAACAATCGACAATTTAGTCCACACTCCACCCAAATTGAAAATCTAACTAAAGTCTTGCACCTTATGCCACTCTGTGTCAAACAATCATGCTTAAAACGCCATAAGAGATGACACCAAACTGATCATTACAATAATTCTGATATAAACTGAAAGTTATAATTTTTTCATTTTTTTTTTTTGTAGAAAATTTCAAAATCCATTTAAGCCACAATTGGTCGCCTTAAAAAACAAAAGCAATATATAGGGTCCTAACGAGCTATTGTTCCACCTTACTCAAAACGCTGCCGTTTCAATAAGCAATGCAAATCCCCTTAAATGTTTAACCCGCCGGTAACGGTTCGGTAGTGAAGAAGAAACTCCGACGAAACAATGGCAGCGTTCAGCCACCGCCTCCGCAGTTTGACGCGCCGCTTCTCCTCCACACGGAGCACTCATGGAAGCGGCGGAGCCACAAAAGTACCCACACTCTACACAAGCCCGGAGATCGAATCGGATTCCCTCACCCTCCAGCTCCACTCGTGGGGACGAGGCGCGTCAGGTCAGCTCGGCGGCGGAATCGAGGAAATCCGAATGTATCCCTCTCCGATCGGCAACCTTCTCCTTCGCTCAGATCAATCCGTATCTCTCGCCCAAACGCCTGGAAGAATCGACGCCGAGTCCCAGAGAAACGGGTCGAGTTTTCGGGTCGGAATCTCTTGCGGGTTGTTCCACTCGGGTTTGACTATCGACGGAGATCTATGGATTTGGGGGAAAGGAGACGGAGGGAGGCTAGGATTTGGTCAAGAGAATTCAGTCTTCGTTCCAAAGTTAAATCCGCTCTTCGAGGAGCATTCGATTCGCTGTGTCGCTCTCGGCGGCTTACATTCCGTAGCTTTAACCCATAAAGGAGATGTCTTCACTTGGTAATAATGTTTCTCCATTACCGTTGATCTCAAATTGATTCTGGAATCGTAGTTGAGTATAGGAAAATTCGAAAAATTGAAGCAGTGTCAAAACTAGATTACATATCTGTTTGATTTTCGTTGGTTTTTTCTGCATTGTGTGATGGTTCCATAAATGAAAAATGAAGTTGTCAGGGGTTATGGCGGTTTTGGTGCGCTTGGGCATTCGGTTTACACCAGAGAACTCGTCCCTCGACGTGTTGATGGTTCTTGGGATTGCAAAATCTCTGCCATTGCAACTAGCGGAACTCATACCGCTGCTATCACCGAATCAGGTTTTGCACACGCTCTCTCTTCTTGTTCTTCTTCTTGATTTCTCTGTTTGACTCGTAATCGAGCAAGAATTGTTCTTGGTTCTAGGAGAGTTATATATGTGGGGTAGAGAGGAAGGAGACGGTAGACTAGGACTCGGGCCAGGCCGAGGACCGAACGAAGGTGGTGGGCTTAGTGTGCCTTCAAAGGTCAAAGCTTTAACAGTTCCTGTAGCCTCTGTTTCATGTGGTGGTTTCTTCACTATGGCGCTTACACATGAAGGACAACTTTGGAACTGGGGAGGTAAAAGCCAAGATAAAGCCTTAGTTTCATGTTTCTATCATTGTTAGTGTAAATAAGATTTCATTGGATCGGATCTTACGTATCAGCAAATTCAAATTATGAGCTTGGACGCGGTGATAACTTGGGAGGTTGGAAACCAATGCCGGTTCCTAGTTTAGAAAGCGTTCGTATCACTCAGATTGCATGCGGTGGATATCACTCTCTTGCCTTAACCGGTAAACAATCTTTTCCAAGCTGAACAATTTACTCTGGCCGGTTTCTACGAATTTGACTTGCTTGGTGTGACAACAGAGGAAGGTAAAGTACTCTCTTGGGGCCATGGTGGTCACGGCCAATTGGGTAATTCTTCGCTGCGAAACCAGAAAATTCCTACAGAAATAGAAGCATTAGCCGACAAAAAGATTGTCTTCATCGCTTGTGGAGGTTCCTCTTGTGCAGCGATAACAGGTATATAAAGCTTACTATTACATTCATTTGAGATGAGAAATATCTCAGAAAACTCAACATGGGAATGATTTTCGACAGATGAAGGTAAACTCTGGATGTGGGGAAACGCTAAAGATTCCCAGTTAGGAGTTCCAGGACTCCCGGAGATCCAAACTTCTCCGGTGGAAGTCAACTTCTTAACCGACGAAGATGAGCTTGAGCCGCACAAGGTTATCTCAGTCTCCATCGGTGCTTCTCATGCTCTGTGTTTGGTCTCAAGATCACATTAATAAACACTGTGATAGACGATAATAAGAAAAGTCTCCATGTACTGTACATTGAGATTCAACTCCAATGTTGTTTTGGAATATGCAAACGTTACCAATCAGTATGCTTTTAAACGTATGATTATACAAATAAATGAACAAGATCTACAATATCACAACAAACGTTAAGGAACAAGATCAATACAACAGTGAGATCCATCGTCCTTTGGACCCATCAATTTGAGCAACAACCTACCTTTTAACAGCACAGACATCATCCTTGGACCCGACATTGATGGTCTGTCCTTTCGGAAGAGCACACGGATCATCTCCTAGATCAAGAGCTTTCCGGCTAACCACACGGTAAATCTGAGAAAGCACTTGGGTGAAAGCATTCTCGAGAGCTGATATGTCTCCATGAAGAAAGTGTTCTCTCTCTTTGCAAAAAACTTGGCGTTTTCGGTCGATACAGCTCGCAGGTGACGGAGATCTGCTTTGTTCCCAACGAACATGATGACGATGATGGAATCTGTGTGATCGCTAAGCTCTTTTAACCATCTTTCGACGTTCTCAAAGGTCACATGTCTTGTGACATCATAGACGAGCAATGCTCCTACGGCTCCTCTGTAATATGCACTTGTGATTCCTCGATATCTTCAATATCACACACAATCACTTGTGAGTGTGAGTGAAAGTAATACTGAGAGTGTAAGTGTAAGTGTAAGTGAGAGTGAGTGTGAGTGATATTGAAATGAGTGAGGGTGAGAGTGAGATCGTGAGTGTGAAAATGAGTGAGAGTGAGAGTGAAAGTGTGAGTGTGAGTGTGAGTGCGAGTGTGAGTGAGATTGAAATGAGTGAGAGTGAGAGTGAAAGTGAGAGTTAGTGAGTGAGAATAAGAGTGTGAGTGTGAGTGTGAGTGTGAGTGTGAGTGTGAGTGTAAATTCTAAATTGTGAGTGTTGAGTGTGAGTGTGAGTGTGAGTGTGAGTGTGAGTGTGAGTGTGAGTGTGAGTGTGAGTGTGAGTGTGAGTGTGAGTGATACAAGAAAGAAAGAAAAAGAGACATTATGAGTGCATGATCAATATACTCTCTACAATATCTTTCAAAATGGAAGAAATTTAATTTCGTATGAATGAATATGCACAAGATTAATTTTTAAATTTCCTTTAAATCATGTATATTGATAAATAATATTAATAAATATTATTATAAAACGCTAAATGCAAATTACCCACTAGTTAGTAAATTAAACTTAATCAATTATTGGAAAAAAAAAGGAGAGAAACCATTTGTTAAAAATGCATGAAAAGAACTTAAACTTGGGTTTAGTGAAGTGTAATTATAGTATTAGATAATGAGAGAAGAATATTTTAGTGTTTGGGAAGAATTGGATATTGCTCTCATAACTCCTTCAATATACATAGAATATATATATATATATACAAGATGAACATGATCAAAACTAATTAGAAGAGAATATATTCTAATAATTACAGAAGAAATCATAGGATTGAATAATTGATTGGATTTAGCAAAAAGAATAATTGATTGAAATTATACTCTTTCCCATTACATATCAACAAATTTAGCCAAATATTATAGTGATACAGTTTTGCACATATACTTTAAATTTATCATTTAACTGGGAGCAGGTGATCCACAATCTCTAACGTGGGTCTGTCTGCCCATGCAGAGAGTTGGATCTCGCTTAAGCTAGTGCTACTTTAGCGTTGGCAAGAAGAGACGAAGCATAGAAAAAAACATTTAAACTAAAAAAAGTTTACCACTTTCTTTCGCTTTGTTAACTGACATATTATAAGATCTTACTCAAGTTAAGTTGTTGACGTTGAATTAAAATATCAAATGATCGCCTAAGTTATGGAAGTTAAAATATAAGCCACTTAATTCCCATGAATGCTTACGTAATTCCACAAGACAAATGAGCCGCAGCTTTACAATTACTCTTTTTTCCACCAAAACTTGTGACTTATGTTACCATCATATTCACAGACATAGAAATGGATCTATAAAATACCCACCTTTTTTTTTTTTTTTTAATTAAGGGTAAATCTCAGATCTATAAAAAAATTTAGGGGATGTTATTAATTAGTTTCATATATTAAAATCAACTCCAACAGATTTGAAATACATAAAATTTTTAAAATATTGATTCATTTTCAATGATTTATTATTAATTTCACAATCTATAGGTATAAGAATTATCTTTAGATTTTAAAATTTATGGTTTGTATTTACAAAATCGATATGATTTGATTTGATTTCTTTGATAGAATTAAATTCAGTTAACAAATAAAAAAAATTAGAATGTAATTAAAACAATAAAAAATACAAGTAAAACTTAATCAAACGAAAAAAAAAAAAAAAAAAAAAAAAACACCCTTAAAAACCATTAAAAGGTTGTTCCATTAATGAAAAATCTACAATAACAATAATATGAAAAATTTGTTGATTGCTGTAAAAGTAAAAAAGAAAGAGGTTGAAATCCATGTTAATGGAGAAGTTAATTTGTCCAACAAAATATAAAATTAATAGGTTGTACGTTTGGTCAAATTTGAAATCACATGTCCCTATTTTATAATTTATGTATAATATATTTTATAAGTTTTGATCGTTGATAAGATGAAGTTGAGAACTTGACGGAAAAGTGATAGAGAAGAAGAAGAACAGAAATAAGAAAGGTTAACTGCTTGCAAAATCTGAGGGTAAAATATTAGCTTTTGATTGTTATAATTTATATATGAAAGTGATTTTAAACAAACTCTTTCATGTCAAATCCATTAAACATAATCTAATAAACTTGAATAATATAATACTTTAACTGATCTATTTAAATCCTTAATTGAATAACACTATATTTTAAACTCTTTTAATAAAGAGATTCTAAATACATGAACTAATAACACTAGATTTTAAACATTAAAAGACTTTAACTGATTTATTCAAATCCTTAATTGAATAACACTATATTTTAAACTTTTTTAATAAAGAGGTTTTAAATACATGAACTAGTAATACTAAAAGATTCTAAATACTTAAACTAATAATACCAGATTTTATTAGAAGATTTTAAAACCATAATTAAATAACAATAGATTATGGTTAGATTTAAACTCTATTAAAAACCATGATTGAATAACAACTTTTTAGATTAATCTATAATATATGGAAGAGATGCAGTACCCTTTCTCCAAAAATTTAAATTGACCAAAAGCAAAAATTCATATCTATGTGACTAAATAAAATTAATTTAGTAATTCCATGCGCATGAGGGAAATTGATTCTTGAATTTTATTTTTTTAACACTAATATTCTTTGTATTTGGAGAAACCACACTCTTGACATATGCTCCAATATTAGAAAATTGTCTAGCTCGAGATAATTTGAAGATCCTCCACTTATATCAAACGAGTTGGATCGATGAAAAGAAAAAAAATACAAAAGAAATGATGAAATTTAAGAAACGAAATGATTGGGGAACATGGTGGAGTCATAAACCAATCCGCAGACAATCCCAAGCTCTCCCAACCGCCCAACCAAACTTACCCGTGTGTGATTTGTATGAGATTACATAAGAGACTTATGCACATGCCTAATTGGACCTACTCTCCCTCAAGTGTTTCCCTACAATGACTACCACATACCTAATATGGACCCCGCATCATCATCATCACCATTGATTCGCGGTGTCACCATTCCGATCACACGGCCTCCACGCGTTTGAGAGGCTCACTTGATCTAACGGCCCGCAATCGGTTTATTTTAAAACACTGGAGATCCCTACTCTCTCTCTCTCTCTCTCTCTCTCTTACTCTCTATCCAGTATCGGCTTAGATCTTTGAAGTATTCTATTCTACTACGAGCATCGATTGGAGCTGGAGAAAACGACGAACCGACCATGATTTAAGTACGTCAGCCATTGACGTTACGACACGGGAGGTGGACCCGTTTAAACCACGTGTCGCGCATGATACTCGTCACTAACACGTGGGTCCTATGCGCAAATCGATCGCCCGTCTATTTGCTAGGCACTCTTTCTACGCGACGGCACGGCTCTCGTTCTTCCGTACAATTCCCTCCCTAAACATTCTATTCGCCACTCAGAAAAAAAAAAGTTAATAAAAATATCCTATTCAAAATTTTATTATTTTCTTTATCTCGCATCAACACACCTAAGTTAATTATATAGTTCATAGAAAATTAATCAATACTATATTAGCGGATCATGTAGTATTAAATTACCTAGTGTATGCTGTGTGATGTGGAATACATAGTTGTCTTTATTCTAATCTAAAATTCGATGATAGGTTATCAAAGATAAAGTATATTAAACATCGAGCTTCCGTATTGTTTATTTAAGAGGTAGCACACCTTAACTAGGAACTAACAACATAGCTACTCCGAACCTGGTCACTCGTCGCTCGTCACACTCTTAAGTCTTAATGACTAGTTCTATAATTAAACAAAAAACAACGCATAACTAAACTGAAAACAGGTTTTTGTATGCCCGATCAATATATAAATTTATTAGACACATCAATGGAAAAAGTCCGAGAAACTTATATATCAAATATACAACGATAAGTAAAGTGGTCGGTACAAAACTGAACCAAAGCCAAATTAAACCATGAGACATATAAATTTGCACTCTTGGGAAAAAAATTTACAAGCAGTCATATCTTAAATATATAATATAATAAATCCCGTTTACCACCCATAAAAATAAAATAAAAAACCACTTCATCGAACTTTACCTTATGTGTATAAAATATGTAATTGTCGGTTAAGAAGAAGAAGCTGTGAGAATCAAGGAAGGTAGAGACCATTCTGATCTTGGTCAGACGACGTCCATTGACTTTGACTCCAGTATGCATGATCAACGTTGCTGGTTAGATCAAATAGTGTTTGATCTCCTCCTCCGCTACTTCCCCAATCCAACGGTTCAAATCCCATATTCGGATCAGCCTGAGCCGTTCGATCCCCAAACTGCTGCTGTACAGTATCACCTTCCAACTTCAATTGATCATCTATACACTGTTGATTTACGGCCGAATTACCACCGAATGCAAACGGCGTCGTTTCAATAGACGACGCCGCAGTAAAACCACCGATATCAGAGAAAACGCCACCGTCCGATGAACCTTGTCCGAGCAACGTCGACCACTCGATCCCGTTCCCGTACAGTTTGAGATTAGGCATATCGGTACCCATGAAACCCGCAGACGCAACCTTCGCGGTTGCAACGGCGGTGGCGGAGACGGTGAGGACGGTTGAGTTAGATGCGGTGAGAGAAGAGCTCTCGCTGCTGCTGGATTTCTCCTCGACGTCTTGAGTCGCTGGTTTGTCGGCGGAGGACGGAGACGTCGAGGAAGGCTGCTTTGATTTCGATCGTTTGGCTTTCCGACAGCCGCCTCCGACGGGGACGTTACGGAGGACGCCGCCTTTGGTCCAGTAACGACGACAGTTCTTGCAAAAGTGTCGAGGCTGGGAAAGATTGTAATTGTTGTAGTAACAGAACTTCGTGTTAAGAGAACTGCAACGAGGACACTTGAGAGATTGGTGATGATTAAGGATATTGTTCTGATGCGCTCTCATCCTCCGATCTCCGCCTCCTCCGCCGCCGATCCCTCCCCCGAAAAATCTCCCTCCTCCTCCTCCGCCGCCGCCTCCGGTCATCGAGTAATCATGAATATCTTGCATTTCTAGTAGATCAAGATAAAGAATTATGTTTCTAGTTTCTTGTGTATTGAAGAATGAGAGATTGGGAGGTTACAGTGGAGAAGGAGAGAGAGAGAGGAAGTAGTAAGCATGGGAAAGGCTTCTGAAACTCTGACAAAGCATATCTTTCATATGTCTGAACAGGCAGTTTCGGTTCTCATTACGATTCTGCCCCTGTAATATTTTCTATTTTACAATCCCTGAGCATGGCTGTATTCAGAGCATGATTATTGGAAGAAACTAAAATTGTATCTTAGTTAATATTATTTTAAGAAAAAGAGAAGAAGAAGAGAGAGAAAATAAAAAAAGAGGAAAGAGAAAGGAACATAAACACAAGATTCGTTTCTTAAAACATCTTATATAAGAAACTTTTCTTTTTTCCTTTTTCTTTTTGATTTAAAAAAATTCATTAATTTGTCTAAGAAACTTCCTAAGATCTACCAATAATCATGGCCTCAGAAGTTAGCTTCGAGTCCAAAAAATTGGGCCCATCAGTTACTTACTTACATGTATATTAATATCTTTCACATTGAAACGATTTGAATTTTAGTTTTACAAAAGGGTCGCATCAAATGTCCAATGATTGATTAATTATTGAATATACATCTCTTATTTTCACATCGAATTTGAATAATAAATCCCAACATAATTTTGAAAATGTTAACGCACAATTTTTTTGGAACTATATATATGTATTTTTTTTTTTAAACAATGTTAATGAGTCCAAGTTCTATGGTTTCGAATGATACACACCATACATGTATACATTATTAATTTTTTCTTAAACAGTTTTTTGATTTGTTTTGGAGATCGCATGAAATAGTACATGCAAGAGGCTAATGAATATAACAAATATAGCTAGACAATATAATTTGACAAATGATTTTCTGGACGTATTTCTCAGAAAAACTTTTAAAATATAATTATTTATTTAGTTATTAATTTAAAAAAAAAAAAAAATGTATTAGTTTGAACAAATACTCCATAAATTACAGACGAATTTCTAATCTCGTAGTCATATGAAATGTTAATGTGGAATGGGTTGACTAGTGACTACGTATATGTTATACAACTTGTGTTTAGTCCAAATACTATCCTCGTACTGAGTTTGAGTCTTAAATTAGTCCACGAACGGAATGGATCTCACTGCAGTACTACGTTGCTTGAACATGCTGGAATTATTTCTGATGTATACACAAAATTCATTCATCATGAGTATGGAATTTACTTTGCGTGTGAACTTGAAACATAACGTAAATATGTATTTTCGCGAGAAGCTTCTTTTGGATTTTGAAGTTCCGGTAGAGCTTTTCGATGAATCACTTGCATCGTTTTCAGAGACTTTAGTATTGGAACTTTATGGAGGTAATGTAAAAAGGTAAAATCCGTCGCTTCAACCTCAAGAAAAGTAACAATCTAATTTATAAGGCCTAACATTTGTTGTATTGTTTAAGGTTTGAACAGTGAAATGGTTGCCACAATCCGATTTAAGCGATCGTTGAAGCTTGAATAAATATTATATTAGTTTGAACGTTTGTATCGCTTTCAGATGTACAAATATTTCAACGTTGAATAGCGATTTTACCAAATGTCATAGTGGTATAACAGTCCAATAACTATCTGCTTCATAAAATGTTTTTGTTACAAGCTTTTTTCTTTCCAACGTAGATATCGGTCGCTATGTTTATATAATTTAAGCATCCAAGTCTAATCTTGATTAACACGCTAACTGAACCAATTAATTTTGAAATACGGATTTGGAACTTTTATTTTCGTTGCATAACAAACTTACGCCAATAATAGAGTGGCCAAGATTTTATTTTTCTTATTTGTTTGAAATGGGAATAATCTAGGCAGTTGATAAGGATAAGAGGACACGTGGAGGGTTAAGAAAGGGAAGAGTTTTGATGTCCACATAAATTGGATTGTCGACTTGTCGGCCACCCCGCTTTATCTGCTGATTCAAGAGCCCTGTGGCCTGTTCCAGTGGTTCCTCTTTCGCCACGTCACCGTATTCCTCTAAACTATTTGGGTATGAGAATATGTATACTATGTAACTATGTGTACAAATCGGTACTTAGGGCATCTCCAATGTATTGCCCCATATTTGACTCCAAAATGAAGT
>OVBJ01003433.1:0-12245 GCA_900406535.1 Noccaea bulbosa
AGTCCCCCATGTAAACATGATCACATTGTCACGTCCTCGGTACGTAATGTCATTATCATACTGCCATGGTCGTCCAAGGAGAATATGACAAACACCCATATCCAAAACATCACAGATTATCTCCTCTTTGTAATGCTTACCAATTGATAAAGGAATTTTGCAAGTTTCACTAACCCCTACTTTAGATCCTTTCTTCACCCATCCGAGACNCGGTTTCTCATGACGAGTCGTGGGTAGTTTCAAATGTTCCACCAGCTTTTGAGAAACTAAATTCTCGGAGCTCCCATTGTCAAGAATCACATTGCACACTTTGTTCCGAGTGGAACAATGCAGATTCTTGCGTTGTCCCTCTTCTTTGGGTGATAGCAACAGTCGCTGTAAAACAATGCTGATTCTGTCCTCAGATTCCTCTTCCGCAAATTCAACTCCCTCATACTCCTCATTCTCCATGAAGTCGTCGTCCTCTTCTTCTAGCAATGCTACCGTCTTCCTTGGCAACGGAAACACTTGTCGAGGGTTGGCCTAGCATAAGGATTATTCTGTTTTGGAGCTGGTGTTTTGTCTCTTTGAACGTTGCTGTGAGAACTACTAGCTCCCTTGTTGCCAGTGTTTTGATCCCTGTCGGCTACGCCCTTGTTTTTCTCTCTAACTGGTTCGAAACTGTTCTGAACCAAGGGTTTCCTGAAGGTTGAGAATCCCCGAGATGATTTCTCCATCAATTCTGCTTTCAAAGCTAGACTTGAGGCTTCTTGCACCGTCCATACAGTTTGTAACCCTATCTTTCCTTGAAGAGAGCCCTTTAAACCACTGATGTACCTAGCCACTTTTTGATTTTCTGTTTCATTCAAGTCATTACGTTCAGAGAAACGTATGAACTCAGCCGTATAGTCCGTCACTGTTCTGTTTCCTTGAACACAATCAATGTACATCTTGTAAAGAATCTGTTCGTAGTCTTCTGGCAAGAAACGCTCCATCATCAGTTGTTTCATTTGACACCACGTTCTAACGGGACCCTTCCTCTGTCTTTGCCTTTGGATAACCAATTTATCCCACCAAACAGCAGCAGTCTTCTTTAACCTGATTGCCACCATCTTAACCTGTTTATTCTCCGGGACTTCCATAACATCGAAGAATCGATCAACATCAATTTGCCAGTCGAGAAATTCCTCTACTCCCATAGTCCCATGGAACAAAGGAATATCAGCTTTTACTCGGTAATCATGGTTGTTTCGTTGATTCCTTTGTTCCTCAGCTTCCTCTTCAGTGTGAGATTCCGGTCAGGGTTTCTGTGCGATTCTCTGATGGCGGATATCACGGTTGAGGAGGTCCGGCATGATAGACATTTACCGCGTAGTTTTGGTGGTAGTGTCTTGCATAATAGTTGTTAAACGCTATTATGTTGTGTGATGTTGTGTGTGATGTTTGAGTGATCACTATATGATGTTGTGTGATGTGTTTGAAAGCTTCCGCACATTTCTTATTGATTGAATGTGTGATTGATTGACTTGAAATATTTGCGTACTTTGATTGTGGGGATAGTCGGGGTTGGGACTATATACTGTGATGTATAGAGGGTCCTGGACTCACTGAGTCATCTTAGATTACTTATGACGACTATTTGTTTTGCAGGAAAACTGTAGTTCAGTCTGGGCAAGGTAGCGTGGAACGTTAGGAGCTGGAGTAGTTTTCCTTGGCTTTTGTAAAGATCCGGTTTGTGATAAAGTATGTTTAATTAATCCTTTTGGCACTGGGCCTCGGCCGATCGAACATATGTTTTGTATAAACCGTCTTTAATGAAATAAAGTTATGTTTTGTTAAAGATGGCTTGTTTGGATGATATTTGTTTTAGTCCAAACAAACACAACTCAGTTCTTGTTTTTGCAAAGCCTTAGTATTGCGGGAACTGAGGTAAGGGACTTGGTGGGATCGGACTAGAGTTGCGGAGCCCCTCCGTGACTTGATACTGAAACTGCTTAGTTATCCCAATGTGGCATTCTTGGTTTAATCTATTTATAGATCGAACCAGGGGTGTTACAAATGGTGGTATCAGAGAATGGTTTATGATCCTGCTCACGACAAGCCTTTCCAAATGTTTTTCGAGTCAAAATGTGTAGCAAGAGCCAATTAGGATAATCTAGCATGTTCCATTAGTAAGGTTATGACTCACCCTTTTTGTTGGCAGATGTCAAGTCAGGGTGGAGGGCAATCGCAGGGTTCGCAATCGGGTTGGGACGCGTCGGGGCCGCAGTATGTGAATATCTCTTCGGATACCACGATGTATTCGCAAGATGATAGTATGTGGAGTGGTGAGGTGCATGGCTACATGCCAGCATTGTGATGTAGGATAATCATAAACTTACCTAATCTGCCTAATCTATTGTTTCTAGAAGTTTTCCTTTTATTTGGTGGTTTCCTTCTTCTATAGGGTTTTACTAGAATTTACTATTCTATGTTCTAAGCTCTCTCTATATAAGAGGCTTTAGGTATTCTGTTTTAGACACAATCTTATTATTATCTTTCAATAAAAGTTTCAAAGCTTTTAATCTTTTATGGTGGAATATTCCAGAGTTTTCTTTTCAAGTTCTTGCTTGAGAACTTGAATTATTTCTAAGGTTTAGTGTTTGCTAACCTTATTGATTCCCACTGCGTCAAGTGGTATCAGAGCAAGGCCTTCTCCTTCTCTTTTTGAAGCTTGAACAGCTATGGGTGATCGACCGTTAACCAGAGCCGACATGGAAGGTTTAAGAGATGAACTCATCAATTTAAACACTCAGATGGCCTGTTGACAGCGTTTAACAATCAGTTTGCGGCTTTACCCCAGCAGATTGCTAACGCAATACAAGGAGGAGGAGAACAAAGGGGACCAGATCAGAATCAATAAGGCGGAAATAATCAACGTGTTGTCCAACCAATTCAGGTCCAGCAAGGTGAAAACCACCAACAGCCTGTTGGAAACAACCGACTGCCTGTTAGGAACAATCGACAACAAGACAGGCACAACCGTGTTGGCGTTGACAATTCCAGCTCGCGGACAACAATGACTGACAGCGGGACAATCGTAGGAAGCACTCGATCGAGCTATCGAACGAAGTGCGGGACGCGATCACGGGACGAACGGAGTGCGGGATGAATTGAGTGTGAGACTCAATCAAGCATATGCTGGAAACACATGTCGTCGTGTGATTGGATGCAATCTTGAGTGGGACACATGTCGCCACAAGAGGAGATTCATTGAATTGCAGAAGTGACTCATCAATTCTACTTTGTTGAGGTGTCAACGTGGGAGAGAGTCATGGAGGCTAGCCGGGGCATGTGGCGATCATGGAGGAGATGGGTGGCAGGAACAGGGCGAGGTGTCGCCAGAACAGGACATGCTCCTCTGTATGTGATGGAAACGCCGCCACTTGTCTCGGGAGCTAAACACTTGGCTGGGAAGGTGTCAAAGTGGTATTGGACCTTCAACAACCACTTGTCTCCCTCACTATTATTAAGCCATTTGTTCACTTGTTGTTCTTGGAGAAAAGGGAAAAAAGTGAAAGAAAGTGGCTTAGGTGAGCGGTTCGATCGAGTGAGTTAGTGAGAGTATGTTTAGGCAAGCGTTAAGGGAAAGAGCGTGGTGAAAGCTCTTATGTTAGCTTCCGATAGCAAGGTTTGGTCGGTAAGCTTTAGAGTCCTTAACTCTTTTAAGTCTAAACCTATCCAAACTCAATATAAACTATGAGTTGGATCTAGTTCGGGTGCAGTGTGGAGATCTCGGTTCTGTGAAGCAGTTCGGCTTGATCTTCAATGAAAGTGAGTCCCGGTAGCTTTAGAGTAAGCTAACGTGTTTTCATGCAAGGTCAAGATCAAGAAGAACTTAATCGTTTTCTTGATTGGTTGCTTGTTGTGTGATTGAGGTTTATGGATAAATCTGTTGCTTGTGAAATGAGTTCCAAGTAATTTTCTATTGTGTGTGAGATCATAGCGTGGTGTAAGCTATAGATCTATTGTGTGTGAGGTCATAGCCAAAGCTATGGACCTTTTGTGTGTGTGGGATCATAGCGTGGTGAAAGCTATGGATCTATTGTGTGTATGTGAGATCATAGCGTGATGAAAGCTATGGATCTATCGTGTGTGAGATCATGGCGAAAGCTATGGATATTTTGTGTGTAAAGTCATAGCGTGGTGAAAGCTGTGGACCTCTTGTGTGTGAGATCATAACCCAAAGCTATGGATCTGTTGTGTGGTAGGACATAGTGGGGCAAAATATATGTCTCTAGTTGCGTAAATAGATCATTGTGTGGCGAAATCAATGATCTTAGCGGTTCTCGTGATGCTCCTCACCCCTGACGATTCATTCATTGCGAAACCCTCTTGGATGGATCGGCATGATGACTCAGAGGGTACTTGGGTCGCTCCCATTGCTTGAATACTGTTCGTCCCATGACCGTTTCTCGCCTTGGTTATGTCCCGGACACTCGCTTGATATCCGGCCCGCATATCACGATCGATAGTACGGCGATAGATCTCGACTGCACGACGATCGGTCCCGACTGTCCGCTATCGACCGCGATCACTGTTTTTGCCATAACTCGAGTTTCACTCGATCAAATTAACTTCTGTTTCGACCGTTCTTCTTCTTTTTCATCTATCCATTCATCCTAGAAGGAATATCCATGTTCCTTCTTACCCCACTTCACGGTTATTACAGACGCCAAAGTCGATTCATAACACAGAAAACACGAAAATCATAACCAAACAGCATCAAACTCGATTCACATTGCCAATAACACATAATAATACAATTCTTCACATGAACAACTCGAAAACTCCATGAACTCAACCATTAATCATGTAACATCCGTAAACCAAAAAGTGCTATTTAGAGAGGGGTGTCGAGCTACACCAAGTGATCTAGTGTTGTTTGCATTTGTTGGTGCAAGGTTTTAATTTCTGGGTTGGCTGTACATGTTCTTGTTTGATTGTTTTGCGGTCGGTCTAGAAGTTGAGGGATCCTTGTGTTGTTATTTGCAAAACCATCGCTCTGGTTAGTTGGTGTCGAGCGACACCAGTTAGCGAAATTGATTTCGGTTTTAGTCAATTTTTGCTCGGTTCTGGCGGCTCAGCTTGTGGTGTCGACCGACACCAAGGAATGGAGTCGGTCGACACCAGTTTTGTGGAAATCGATCGGTTCGATTTGAGTGGTCCGGTTTGGACTGGTTAAAAGTAGGAAACCCTTTCTTACGAGTTTATAAGCAAGGCAGCCGCTTTTTCTTCACTTTTTTGAGAATCAGAGGCAAGAGAAGAGAGAAGGAGATTTCAGAGGAGATTTGTGAGTTTTGGGGCTTGATCCGGAGTTGTTCTTCGCTGTTCGTTGTTCGTTGTTCCTTACTTGTTTTCCCCACTTTCATTCCATTTGTCGAGGTGAGTGTGTGACCGTAGGCCCGTGATTCACTAGAGATTGATTGGTTTGTGAATTTTGTCTTGATTTCATGATGTGTTCATATTGGATTCGTGTTATTGTACGTTTTGAATTGTTTAGGGCGTTGAAAACCCTTGATTTTGTGTTTTTGGGGGCTGTTCGTCGAGTTTGGTTTCGTCTCTGCGAGTCGGTTTCAGTCGACACGAAGCAGGTATGCCGACCGACACTGTGGGTCTGGTGCGAGTGTTGGTTCAGTGAATTGTGGTTTTGGCTTATTTTTGTTTATGTTAATGTTGAGTATTGATGCTATTGCTGTGTTGAGATATTGTTAAGAATTGTGGTTATGCCGTTTACTTGTTTGAGTATTGTCTAATAATTGCGTAATTGGCCTGTAGACGGAGTGATCCACTCACTAAGTATTTATGATAATACTTACGCATCTGTTTTGTAATGTGATGCAGGTAAAGGCTAATTGTGATCGCGAAATCAGGCCGAAGAGAGGATGATAGGATGTTTTAGTTATTGAATTTATTTTTTAAGTTGTTAAGCGAACCTGGTATTAGGTTGCTAGTTTATTTTATTGTTATTGAATTGAATATGGTTGTTTGACTTGATAATTATTATTGAATGATTTATTTGGTTTATTTCTTGAGAACTTCTGCATTGTTGAGAACTGTGATAGCTGTTGAAGATTAATATTTATGGGAATAATAATCTGGGCTATTTAATAAAAAGAAAAAGAAAAAAGGAGCTTGGTATTATCAAATCAAACCCACTCAACAGATCTAACTTTTGCGAGCCTACAATCATGCATTCAACTTGACAAGGGATTGAGAAGGGAAAAAGAAGAGAGATGATGAACACTGCGATCGATGAACATTTTCCAATGAACAGTACCCAATGAACAGCATTCCGATCCCAAAACTCCAGAAATCATCCAAAATCGCCTCTTTTCCTCTATGGAATTTTTCACCTCAAAAAGTGAGCCAAAACGCGGCTGCAACCTCTTCAAACTCGCGCTTAGGGTTTACTTCCCTTAACCATACTAAACCGAAGACTTAAATCGAACCGACTCGATTTCTCAATAACCGTTGTCGACCGACACATTGCCTGTGTTGCTCGACACCACCTGCCGAACCAACATAACCGAATAAAAATAATAATATAAACCGCAATTAATTTTCAATAACCGATGTCGACCGACACCCTCTTGGTGTCGCTCGACACCAACTAACCAGAGCGCTGAGTTACGAATGTTAACATAAGGATGCCTTAACCTCTAGACCGACCGCACAACAATCAAACAAGAACATTCACAGTCAAACAGAAATTAACACCTTGCATAACATATGCAAACAACACCACCTCCAAAAAGGTACTTTTTGGTTTACGGGTGTTACAATTCTCCTCCACTAAATTGGATTCGACCTCGAATCCCAACACAACACGTCTACCAAAGACAACAAACCCAGCCCACCTTGATCAAAATACAATTGATCCTCAACTGATCCCAGAGACTCACATCTAATCCTATGTTATAAGCGCGTTCCCAGACATTCATTACTCTTTACTCAATACTCAAGCCACTCATACACCTCCTATACTGAAACCCACTTGTCCCAGATAAGCCCACCGGGAAACACCATCCACAAAAAAAAAAAAAAAAAAAANAAACAAAACGCAGGGAACCACCATCCCCCAAGGAAATGCAAAGGAACCACCATCCCCTCGAGGGAACCACCATCACTCGATACTTACATTGTGACTCGTCAGCAACTAGTAAGTATCACCCTTATATCGAGACTACAAACTCGTATAAGTCTGCAAGGACTTATCATGAGGTTGCTACCCCCATGTAAGGCCGCCGGAGAACCAATCTCCCCACTTATATTGGGGTTTCTACCCCCAGATAAGTCTGCAAGCACTCAAGATGAGATGTCTAACCTCAGATAAGTCTGCAACCACAATCCGCAGCACTTATACTGAGGTCTCTATCCTCAGATAAGTCTGCACCCACTCATACTGATACACCACACTCAGATAGGTATGCAGAAGAATACTATCTCCTAAACGTAAAGAGTACGAATTCTGAAACGCCCATAACATAACCGACTAGATCTGCCTCACGGCCCAAACTGGTCAAAACACGATACTCCCTAACCCGAAATATCCCCACCACACGACAAAAAACGGTCAACACAACCCGTAACATCCAAAACTCAGATTTATAAGGAAAACCCTAAACAACCACACACATCCTCCGCAAATTCTCCAAAGCTTGGATAGTCCTTTCTGACTATCCCTCTGTCTGAAACACCCTCCAAACTCTGAGGCGAATCTCGGATCGCGGTCCGACACAATACTGCCTGGCACTCCATGCAGCCGCACAATAACTCGCACAAATTTCCTGGCTAAAACAGTAGTTCCAACAGTCTTTTTTGGCCATAAAATGTGCTGACTTGGTCAACCAATCCACAAACACCCTGATAGTATCGAAAATCCACCTCAACTCGGATGCTTTACCTTGACCAACGAACACGTTTTTCACCTCACAACCCAATCAACCACATCCCTCTTAATCCTGACCCATTGATAATACCTCTTGAGAATTGAGATTAAGGTACATCTTCGTTCCACCTGGATGAATCAGAAACTTGATCGCATGAGCCTCTCTCAAAAACTCCCGTCTCGACTCCTCTATCTTTGGGTACACAAACCCGAACATAAACCAAAATTTTCCTATTCGACGAGACCTGATACTCGGAACCAAAATCTTGCGATGCATTCTGCTCACTCTGCTGATCCACTCTTATCCTACTGAGTAGATCCGCCTGATCCACCGTCTCGAAGCCCAAAGGCTCCTCTGAAATAGCACAAGGACAAAAAGTGCTACTCTAACTCACCATGGCTTCCACATCCTGTTCTCGAGCTGAAACAACCTTATGTCGCCTCAACGCGCCTGCTACCTAGCTAGCCTTGCCCTGCAACTGCCTCGAAGTATAGGCAATCACTCCGCCCTCCTGCATCAAGATACAACCCAGACCAACTCGTGAAGTACCCTGCTATACCCTGAAAACTCATATGTCACTACCAGAAGTTGCACATGCTCTACTTGGCAAACAGCTTCTGCTCCCGCAGCTTCTCCGAAACAATTCTCCAAAAGACGTCATACAACTTCACCAGACTGATGACCAAAACTATTGGCATCGACTGGCCCTCACTCCGAACATCGACTGCTCTAACACGGTCGTAAGTAGCCAAAAATCCTCCACCATTTACCTTGACTAAACCCGAACGCTCAACAGCGCTGCTCCAGATGCCACTACATTTGGCACATTACGGAGTAATGAGGCAATCCGATGCTCCATAACAAATGACATGTTGGACTCACAACCGCCCACTATGATCTGCCCAGACTGACTAGCCTGACCAACCTTCGCCGAAGAAAACACTTGCGGTGCCGTTCGAAACAGAACCACTGGCTGAGCCGCTACTGGCTGAACCGCTGCTACCACCACACTCTGGGCACATTGGCCTGGTATGCCTTCGTTCTCTGAAATGGAAGCACACACTGGCCTCACGAGCTGGTTCCCTCTTGGAACAACTCGCCACACGAAGTACTGTGCTCCCATAGCCATAACAACCACTACGACCACTCTAGCCATCCCTAGAACTTCGTCTAACCTCCTCTCCTTGCCCTGCGCAGGCTTACCGCTTTTGCCAGCACCAGGACAGCTACCGGACCAACCTTCTCACGCTGATCCTCCTCAATAACTGTCGCCAGCTGCACTAGCTCCGCCCTCGAGGCGTAACCGGCACCTCTGCATTGAGTCTTGATACTCAACCAAAGTCCCCGCAAGAACCTCTACACAAGAGCCCGCTCATCTGCCAAGCCACGCCCGGTAAAAGCCACGAGTCTGCTGAACTCCGCGTCATACCCCCGTACTGAACTATCTACCCTAGACAGTGCCCAAAAAGCTAAACTCGAGACGAACTCGAGCCTACTGAGGGAACTACTTGGCGTTGAACACTAGGAATTCGCCCCAAGTTCCACTGCCCTCCGAGGCTCAATGGTTCATCACCACAAATGTGCATCTCCACCCAAACATGCATAGTTCGCTCCACCTAATACCCCGCAGGACATCTGATAGACCGGAAGTCCCGCTTCAGTCTCAAACGCCACTCGACGGCCTCTTCAGGCCCAACTCTGCCCTCGCAGAAAGACGTATCAGTCCTCTTCATCTGTCCCATCACCACCAGATACGGCAGACGCTCACCAACTGCAGCCACCGGCTGCCCAACAAGTGCAACACCTTGCTGTCCAAAAACTACAGTACCATGCTGTGCCCTGGCCACTGGAGGTGCACCCGGAGTCTGCTCTGGAACCGCCGGTGGGAAAACGTGCCAACAACTGCGTCAGTAACCCCACAACCAGGTCACCATGACCCTGAGCTGGAGCCGCACCCCCACATGGGCCGCCCCAACTCTTGTGCCCCCATTAGCACCCAAACTGGCCTCATCCGCCAATCCCGCTAAAAGCCTTTGGCCACTGACGCAGACGCCACACAATGCGCTGCATTCTCTCCCGGCTCAGCCTCTGCTCCACGCCCATAACTCCGGCCTCCACGGGCCGTAATTTGGGAACCACGGCCAACTACTCTATCCCCACTAGCAACCACTCCGCCACCACATGCAAACTCTCTGCCACCACGGGCACTGACACTACCAAGACCTCTAACGCCGCCACCTATAGTACCTGTATCCATCTCACTATTCCCCAAAGAACAGTAGACAAGCAAACTAGAAACATAAACCAAAACCCATAACACACACAACTCACCGCCGAATCTCTTTGAAGGCCGAAGGGGATGATACTAAGACTACTAACCGTCTAAACACACATAAACAATTAAACACATAGTCCAGTTCACCCAATACTAACAGTACTAAAACCGTATTTGCTCTGATACCAAAATGAAACAACCAAACTTTTAAAAAATAAATAGCCCGAATTAATATTTCCATAAATATTAATTCTCAACAACTATTAAATATGAACACAATGCAGAAGTTCTCATATAAATAAAACATTAAATAAATAATTTAATCCAACCAACAAAATTCAATTCCAGAAAAAAAAACATAATAAAAACTAGCAATATAAACACCAAGTTCGCTTTTAAAACCATAAACTCAACAAATAAACACCTTACCATCCCCTTCTTCAGCCTTGATTCCGCGATCACACTTTTTTTTGCCTGCATCACAATGCGAAAGAGATGCATAAGTATTTCATAAATACTTAGTAAGACAATCAGCCTAACTACATGCCAATTACGCAATTTCAAGACTTTTTCCATTATTTAATTATTTTAATAATTAATAAATATTTTTTCACATAATTATGCAATATTAATAATTTCAATTATTATTAAAACAATTTTATTTAATTATCAAATAATTTTCATAATTAAATAATAATTTTTAACATTTAAAATAATTTCCAGAATTACTTTAAACCAATTAATTAATTTAATTAACTATTAAATAATTAATTACAGAATTAAGCGAACCAAATTCCATTAAACCGAATTAAATCAATTAATTTCATCAATCCAGATTAAACAGGATTAAACCAAAATCAGACTGACAGTGTCGATCGAGACCAGCTTGGTGTCGCTGGACACCTGGTCACTTGGTGTCGCTCGACACCGATCTCACAGATCGACGCCAAAGTCGATTCACAACACGGAAAACACGAAAATCACAGCCAAACACCATCAAACAACTCGAAAACTCCATCAACTTAACCATTAATCAAACTCATCCAACAGATCTAACTTTTGCGAGCCTACGGTCATGCACTCATCTTGACAAAGGATTGAGAAGGGGAAAAAGAAGAGAGATGCTGAACGGTGCGATCGATGAACAGTGCTCCGATGAACAGTACACAATGAACAGTGTTCCAATCACAAAACTCCAGAAATCACCCAAAATCGCCTCTTTTCCTCTCTAGAACTTTTCTCCCCGAAAAGTGAGCCAAAACGCAGCTGCAACCTCTTTAAGCTCGCGGTTAGGATTTTTTTCCCTTAACCAGACTAAACGAATGACTTAAATTGAACCGACTCGATTTCTCAATAACCGGTGTCGGACAACACACTGCCTGTGTTGCTCGATACCACCCGCCAAACCAACATATCCAAATAAAAAAATAATTTAAACCGCAATTGATTTTCAATAACCGGTGTCGACCGACACCCTCCTGGTGTCGTTCAACACCAACTAACCAGAGTGCTGGTTTACGAATGTTAACACAAAGATGCCTTAAACTCTAGACCGACCGCAGAACAATCAAATAAGAACATGCACAGCCAACTAGAAATTAATACCTTGCATAACATATGCAAACAACACCTGATCACTTGGTGTCGCTCGACACCACCTCCAAAAATTGCACTTTTCAGTTTACGAATGTCCTTGCGTTTAGTGAGTGGGGGTGAATTGTAACATCCCGAGTTGTGATAAATGAGGAGAGGCTTATGCCAACAAAGTATACTTACATTTTCGGTCAAAAGCCCATAAGTAACTCTAGAGTTAAGCGTGCTTGGATTGGAGTAGGGGAATGATGGGTGATCTTCCGGGAAGTCCTCTACGAAACCGTGTATGTTAGAAAAAAATACAGGAAACTGTCGGGTGTTGATTGTAGGGACAGTAAACAAGTCTCTACAGCCTCCGAAAAATAACACCTCGACTGTCGGACCAGGGTGTGATATGATCATGGAAGAGGACGCAACTGGAGAGCTTGAAGCAGAGGAGCAGCCTGAACCGGAGCAGCTTGAACCCG
>OVBJ01003434.1:0-12234 GCA_900406535.1 Noccaea bulbosa
GTGTTCAGCTCAACTCCGTAACGCGCCAGGGCATGCATCTCATAACGCAGTGGAAGCATCTTAATTGTCGTGTTGTGTTGGGACTTTAGTCCTTACTTACCTCTCATGACTTTTGATTTTAGTAGTGAAAAAGATGCTTCCAATTAACCAAAAAATAAGATATTCCATCAAAGATGGATAATTTCCAGTAACAAAAAAATATGGGTAATTTAATATATGATTGAATCACAAGTGAAAGCAATTAGCAAATTCTTCGAAAAACTATGTCTAGAATTGAACTTAGCCCTTTAACGTTGAAACTACATTATGCTTTAAGAAAACACTAAATTAGACAAAATAAATCAAATGAAAAATAATCTTTTGATATCTATTAAAAAGGAAAATCCAACATGATTGTTTTAGAGAAGAATAAATATAATTCTTTCTTAAAAGAAAATATATACTATAAGATATGAAGTATATCCTTTTAATTTTGGTTGTTGTTAAAGAAAAAAATGATTATTGCACTAAACCATTTTTAATATATACTTTACTTCTATTATTATTTTTTCCAAATATAGATGTTTACTTTCCACCTTTTATTTTCTAGTATTGGCATTTCTATTTATATTTGGAGATAAATCTAGGAATTCACATCCAATTTATTACTCACTCTGTTTATGATCCCAGTTTGATCCCAATTGCTTGTGAAAATTCAGATTAACAATTATATTTTTATTAGATTATATTCATATAATTTTTTTATTGGCTGAAATATTGAATTAATCTTGTGTATAATATAAATAATCAATTATATATGTTTCTTTCTATCACATGTGTGATTTGATCCACATTGCCATGAGCTTCAAGTAAAAAAGGCTTTGTGTACGATGCCATCACTTCCTCATTATCTTTCATCTCTCTTGTCATTCTTTCAGTCCCTAAACACTCCACAACTCCTCATAGTTTCAAACGTTTCTATTGCTCGTCTAGGCACACCTGTTATAGCAAATCAACTGAGGATGAAACTATGAGAATTTGTATCCGCGACGCAACCGTTTTCTCCCACCTCTCTATCTCAAGATCTGAACAAACAAATCGAAGATCGACTTTATTTAGGACACAAAAATGTAGTCCAATATTCTGTCTTTCTTTCTTCATATGTCTCTCTCTATACCTTGTAGGTTCCGTCCGGTATCTTGACCTATTTTTTTTTTGTTTATAAAAAAATCGACATGTTACATATATACTTTTGCACATGTTAAAAAAATCGATAAGTTTTTGTTGTCTTAGTTTATATAAAAATAATAATGATATTTCCCTATTTTATGAATTATGTTAATCAATATGTAAGCCACAAAGAAATGATAACAGAAATCATTTTAGAAGCAATAATTTCTGATGTGATATGAGCAGGTCATCCAATAACATTATCTAATACCAAAGCAACATAAAAAAGAAAAGCATTTCCCCTCTACCCCCTTATTTCATGCACAAATTGTCCCCAACAACATGACAATGATCAAGAACATACAACACCCGCATCCATGATAATGAGGATGCCTAGGCATTGATAGACTGAGAGAAAACTGATGTAGTAAGTAACACTCTAGCTAGCTATAAGCAGAGCCGTCCCTGACATTTATATGGCCACAAGCCAAAAAATTTAAAGGGCTGACTTATTTTCTAAAAAAAAAACCCCAAAATAAAGGGAAAAAGATTTCTGCTGGAGAAAGTGTTCGAACCCATGTTCTCTTGGCCCAAAACGTGTAACTCTACCACTAGACTACAATAACATTTTGAAAAACAGGGCCGCAAGCTGCAGCTTGCGGCGCGTGCTCCCAGGGCCGGCTCTGGCTATAAGTTTTGCTTTCATGAAGACAAAACTGATACTTATTACAAAAAAAAAACTCTAGGGGTTTATCTTGAGAAAACTCAAACTCAGTCATAACACGTGTGGATAAATATTGAAATTAAATTTGTTCTTCGGCCATGATAAAGTTATATATTCATAATAGGACCAAACCCAAAATTAAGCCATTTGAGAAGAGGACAGAGAGTTCTGTGATTCAGAATATAAAAAGAAGAAAGAGGGGAGTTTGATTCTTCTTCGCATGAAACCCAAAATCAAGTTGTTTTTATTTGAAAGATTTTGTGTTGGTACAAACAATAAAAATCATGAGATGTACCGTGTACGTGATGTGGTGTAGCATGAGAATGCAATGCAGTTGGAAAGAGGGAACGTAAAGATTCTGTGTTTGTACTAATAAAAAAACTCATGATCAGATGTCCCTGACATTGACTTTAGTGTAGCATGAGAATGCAATGCAGTTGGAAAGGGGGAACATAAATGGAATGAGCTATAAGCATATAAGAAACGATGGGAATGGAAGAAACACGAACACTACAAAATCAGAGCAAAAAAAAAAAAAGAGAAAGAGAGAAGAAAAATTTAGAGAGAAATGAAGGAAACATTGTTGTACCTCGAGGATAGGATCGATCCTCGCCGGTGCTCCATGATGGATAGCATACCCAAGCCTCAAAGAAGAGAGAGCAACACGTTGAGTCTTTGATGGTAATTGGAGACCGTACATAATTGCTTTGCTTAATATCAGATTTTGCACCAAGCAAATCAATTCCGTACCGACTCCAATTATCTTCAAGTCTCAACCTGCTGATCTCTCTCACTTGGTCCGTGACCAAGTGATCTTATGAAGCTTCAATATAGCATTGACAAGCCACAAATGATGAAAATCATTATAATAAAACATTACAACCAAACAGCCGGACCAACCAAATCTATTCATCCATTATCCAAAATAAATCTACTCACACAACATTAGGTCAAAAAAATGTGAAAGTTAAAGAGAAGAATGCTGGACATGATAAAATATTAAGATAACGTGCAAGAAATCAAAAGAAATAAAGGCTAAGCAAGAACCAAAAGAAACAAACACATTAATTCTTATAAGGGATGCCCGCCTATTCTTCCCCAAACTAAATTGACTCCATCGGGATTTACACAGACTTTTCAACCCCCTATAATTCCACCCAAACTTTTAATCTCTGTCGATTCCCCAATTTAACAAAACGCAAACTGGATTTTGCTAAACAAAACACAAATGGAGGAATCGACAGGGATTAAAAGTTTGAGTGGAATTAGAGGGAGTTGGAAATGTCTATGTAAATCCCGATGGAGTCAATTTAGTTGTTGGGGGGGGGGGGGGGTNCGAACAACAGAGCAGCCTGCATATATCTTTACCAAAGCCTTGGTCTCACAACAATTTGCATACCTACGTCGCAAGTTGGACATTCGTGATCTTCATGCTCCAACTTGAGGGGGAGTATTAGGAATTCATATGTAAATATCTTATAATATCATGCATAATGTGGATATTTTTTATTGGTAGAAATGTATATACGGCTGCATATGAGATGTATATATTCGACTAAGATCAATGAGAAGGACAACCCATTCCATTCTCTCTTTGACAGATCTCTCTTTTGACATATATTTATTGGGTATTATTTTTTGTGAATCTATATATTTCTCAAGGGGTTCGATATATGTACGTTTGCAATCGTTTGTGTAATAATTAACCAAATGTTGCATTGGTTCATTTAAGCATCATTTAACATTTAAATATCCGACTAAATAAACAATGTAATTCTACGTTTATGTTATTTGTGTTTCTAAATCGTTATTACACTAATAAAGTTGCAAAACAAAATTACATTATTATATGAAGTAGAGAGGAGACACTTTTAACGTGAAACAACAACGACCAAAATATCACAGAATAAACAAAAAGAACACAAATATCACAGAATAAACAAAAAGAACACAAAGGACGACCATATAACAATCATAAGGGATGTCCGCCTATACCCTCTCCAACTAAATACAAAACGCAAATGGAGGAATCGACAGAGATTTAAAAGTTTGGATAGAATTGGATAGGATTGAAAAGTCTGTGTAAATCCTGATGGAGTCAATTTAGTTGGGGGAGAATAGGCGGGCATCCCTTCTTATAAAGGACTTAGATCTAAAAACAAAAGAAACTGTTTTTTTTAAAAGAACAATGTCCAAAATATGGTTCTTAGTTATACATATTAAATATGATCAATCCAACATGGTTCGATCAAACCCGCAGAACATAAATTATAACCAGAAGAACAAACTTGTGTAGTAAACAATTTAAAAAGGTTCCTCCTAGCTAGGCGAGGTACTGAATCCATCCATGGGAGCACAAAATGGGATAAGTTGGCAACCCACAAGATACGACCTTTCATATACCGACGAATGTCCATGATAAAATTGGAAGTATCGATGATGCTATAACAACCTTCACTAGTACAGTACTCTGCTTTTTTCTTAAGAGTAAGTTTGTGTGTCCGCAAGTTACCAAACACCATAGAACGGTGTTTTAGACTCCATAGATAAACGATGCCAGTGTCAAACGGATTCATTGCTATGGGATAACAAATGCCATCAGTTCCGAGAGACGCCATATTTATTTCTTCACGTAACAAATGCCACACTTGACTCTCAGAGGCAGAGTTGTTGTTGTTGAGCCTCGAAACATTTAATCTTCCATGTAGTATGTCCATGTAGATAACATGTCCTCTAGAAGTAGTCAAACATCTCCTAGCCTCTTTGTTATGCGGGAAAGGGAAAGGTATAACCCGACACTGAACATCGGCCTCAGGGCCATAGAAGTCATGACCTACTAGGGCTCCACGTTCACCATTATCCCATCTCCTTTTCCGCAGATAAACTATTCCGTCCAGATTCAAAGGATTGTAAAAATCAGCAACGTAAAATGGATGAGAGGAGACAAGTAGCTTCAAAGTCCAGTTCCTTGTCTCAGACGAATACACATAAACTCTCCATACGTTCGGTTTGGTATCTCTATTTCGACAAGACTCAACCACTTTGAAGCTTGAAACGACGCCGTCCTCCTCCACATGCGTTACCAACCTAGTGGCCTGACCATTCTCAGGAGGCGGAGGGATTTCAACCCATTGTTGTAAAACTGGATTACCAACGAAATATCTATGAGTCCTATGAGTGGTAACAACGAACTCGAGTAAGACCAATCCATTAGAAGAAGCTACATGGTAGAGGCGAGTAGTAGGGAGATTCAGAGACCGTTGAAAATCCAAGATATAAGAAGCCAGAGATTTGGGAGGCTCACATCCATGAAACCCTATCAATTCTGTGATAGGAGGATGATCATATGTTCGGATCATGAGTGACCAGGAGGAAGGGGAGTTCACGGAGACTAAGAGACGGCGGAAATAGGGCGATTCTATTAAAGATTTCCATGTTTTGCACACTGACTTGAATCTCGCGATGCTTCTCAACGGTAACCTCGCGAGTATCTCCTCCAACATGACCTCGAGGATTGTTTGTAATTTGCTTTTATCCATTTCCATTGGTATCGTCAAGGGATTATGGTTCCCTTCGCCAGACGTATTCTTGTTCATTTTGCATGCACTTCTTTCTTTTTCTTTTGGGTTTGGCACTTTTCGTCAAATAAAATCACTCCTATATAATAACAAAACATGGAATATATCTATATTAATCTCTTTAATTTATGAGAAGATAAAATCAACTGATATAAAATTAGACTAGATTATGTATTTGACTCTTGTGTGAAAAATTGTCTTCCAAAATGTTTCATCCAACCATATTAACACAGATATGTTTCTCAAATTAATTTCTTAATATCTTTTGCCAAAAATAACCTTAAGTAAAATATATATTAATTGGATCTTATATAAAAAATTATCTTCCAAAATATTTTAGCCAATCATATTAAAACATATGTGTATCTCAAATTAATTTCTTAATATATTTTGCCAAAAATAATCTTAAGTGAAAAAAATATATATTATTATAGATTTGAAATAAGTTCATTTTTGTAATTTTATATATTTTGGTTATTTAAATCTAAATATAACTAATATTTTTTTGTAATATCTATATTTTGGGCCATTTGCGTATTCATTCAGTTCTTGGTTCGGTCTCGGTTCGAGTCCGGTTCGTTCGGGTATAAGAGTATAAGACCCATTCAGATATTTGTGTCGGTTTTAGTTTTTTCGGTTATGTATAATTCGGTTTGGTTCGGTTCCTGTCGGATCTTTCGATTTCGGGTATTTTGCCCATGCCTAGTCCGTGATGTGGTGTAGCATGAGAAGGCAATGCAGTTGGAAAGAGGGAACGTAAAGGATTCTGTGTTTGTACGAATAAAAAACTCATGAGATATCCCTGACTTTGACTTAGTGTAGCATGAGAATGCAATGCAGTTGGCCAAGAGGGAACATAAATGGAATGAGCTATAAGCGTATAAGAAACGATGTGAGTGGAAGAAAACACAAACACCACAAAATCAAGCAAAACATAAAAAGAAAAAGAGAAGAAGAAAAATTTAGAAAGAAATGAAGGAAATTACATTGTTGTGTCTCGAGGATAGGATCGATGCTCTACGGTGAATTCAACACGAGAGATCAACGCGTTGAGACTTGACGATAATTGGAGACGGTACAAAATTGCTTTGCTCAATGCCATAATTTCGCACCAAGCAAATCAATTCCATACCTGACTCCAGTTTTCCTCTCAACCCGCTGATCTCTTACTCGGGGTCGAATATGTTCAGAATCATTAAGCTCCTATAAATCAATGTATGTCTCTCCACTGGAAACAATTCCCCCTTGGAGAGTCTATCCTCGAGCTAAAAAATGTGAATGTAGATCCTAGTTGAAACTCACGGTTCAATTAATATTTTGCAAGTTTTTAATCTTACAAAATATTCTTCTTTTTTGGATCAATCCATAAAAGTTGTTAATGTGACCTCGTTTTTTTTTTTTCCTAACACACATATTTCATGACTATTCACTTATTCACAGTTGCTCAATGCTTCATTTGGAAAAAAAAAATTGAAATTAATTTCTAATAAATAAAAGGCAAAAATGCATGCGATTTTCTCTCGCACTCGCAAGGTCGTCGTCGTCGTTGGTCCTTCTCTGCAGCGAACAAAATTGGGGCTGCTCAGAAATCAGCAGCCGGCGCTTTCTCAACCGAGCCAGAGACGTCATTTCTTGAGCCACCTTCTTCCTTCCGGCCTCGTCGCTTCTTCTTCGGCCACCCGATCGGAGAAAATCCATGGGTTCTTCGCTACCACGTTGAGAAACAACCATCTGAAGCTGGAATCGGGAAATGTATTGGAATCTAGAGCTGGGTTCTTCGGTTTTCAACTTCCCAGTAAAGGATTGGAGTCTGAGGGTTTCACTGGGTTTCAAAAGCGCGGATGGTATTATGTTTCTTTTTCCTCTTCGCATTTGCTAATTGAGATCGTACTTGAGAAAAATCTGCGAGTGCCGAGAGATTAGTTCCTTATTTACTCTTAATTTCTTATGCAAAATAAACTTCCTTATTGAATTTTCTGATTATGTACCAATTCGTGACAATGTCTAGTTTAATTTAGGGTTTAGACAGAGTTTATGTGGTTAATTGTGCGTTGGCTCTTCCAAGAGAAAGATGTGTGAGGATGATGAGAACTTCACTTGCCTTTTTTTTGTTTTTCCCCCCCATTTCTGTGTAGTTCTTGATTTTTGACTAGCTCAAAAACCCTGTTGATGCTAATGGATTGACTTTGTTCGATTACTTGTGTGTTTCCTCTGGCAGGAAGTCTTGGATTCATGGAGCTAACGGTGTTGTTCTCGGGTTGATAATTGCTAATGCTGCTGTGTTTACACTGTGGAAGGTTTCAGATAAACGATGGATGACTAAAAATTTTGTGGTCAGACCTCAAAGTTCAAAACTTTTCTTATCTTCTTTGCTGCTCTAGTCTTGTCTTGGATTTTGGTTGATCCTTTCGGCATTTAACCATATGATATTTGGTGCAGCTATCGTTGTACAGTCTTACAAGTGGACATATTCACACGCTGATAACTCCAGGTTTCAGTCATATTGGAACCAGCCATTTCATCATGAACATGGTTGGACTACTCTACTTCGGAACCAGAGTAGGACTTTTTTTATCCTTCTTCTTTAAACTGTTTCTCAGAGCGAACATGATTCGGTTTTCGTTAAAGAGACAAGAATTTGTTTCCTATGAACTCAATTTTACACTTGACTGGAGACATTTTACGACTTGTTGAGTTTCTGTATGTGACTATAACAGCTAACTTTAGAAAGTAACGTTCTTATATGACTTGGTTCGTTTTTGAATACTGGCTCACTTGGATTATCTATTGATCTTTATCTCTAAAACTTGTTGATGTTAGATCGCAAGAACCTTTGGGCCGCCCTACCTTTTGAAGCTGTACTTTGCTGGAACGCTTGCAAGCTCTGTTTACTTCTTAAGTGAACATGCTCTAATGACAACACTCAAGGTATATATAGCAACGGGAATAGTTTCCTTACTCTCTTCCTTGGTCCACGAATTAGTAGTTTTTCACATGCTTAATTTGTATGATCACTACCCTTTATATTGGTTGGTTAATCATACAGAGCTATGGATCTGAGGGTCGAACAAAAACCATTGCAATCCTGGTACGTTTAAGTTAAAGATGTAGAGACTCTTGTTTTTGGATCACCAAATGCTGTAAACTCTTTCAAATTTTGGCTACAGGGTGCTGATGGATCTGTGTTTGCCATCACACTACTCGATATCTTACTCTACCCAAAAGTGACTACGTACTTTGACCTGATGCTTCGAGTACCCGCATTGCTTGTAAGCTTTAGACTCTCTACATACTCATCATAATGAGAGTGAAAATCTTGTCTGATTACTCTCACACACTAATTGTACAGGGAGTATTAAGCTTAGGAAGCAACGTGTTACAGATGCTAGAGGTGTGTATATGAGAATCTAACCCACATTTACTTGGAAACAATATGACTATCTCTCTAAAACTGGACCAACATTTTTGGAAATTGTAGGGGAAAACGAAGACTCTCTCCCTGCAATCGACTCATGTGGTAGGAGGAGCTGTAATTGCAGCCATTGCGTGGAAGAGGATTAGGAAAGGTCGATTCTACTATTGACTGATTTCATTTTTGGTCCATTAATTTCTTGGATTTGACTCGGCTGACCTGATCATAGTAATGGTTATGTTGCAAAGTCATAGACTTTTTGGACGGTTGTAAATTGAACCAAGAGAGATCAACTGATGGGTTTTGGTAACTTTAGTTTACAGTGTATGATATCTTTTTATCTCTTTCTAGTCAAAATTGGAGATTTTGTTCTAAAGAGTGTAGAATTTACGTTAGCTAATTAAGGTTATTGTGAACATTTTATTCCAAGTCCCATCACAAAGATTATTCCCTCTGTTTCATAATATAAATGGTTTTAAAGTTTTTTTTTTTGTTTTCAAGTTTATATGCAAAATTAAATGTATTCTTAATAGGTGTGCAAAAAACTTAAACCCCCTATATTGTAAAACAGAGAGAGTACAATTTATTTAATGACATATGTCACGATTTTAATACGGTACGTTCAAAATTAATAATGATACATGTCGCAATCTGATGAGTTATAAAAATCCTACGTGTGGCGACCACGTCGCGCACCCCAGCTTTATATTATAAGATTACAAATCTACAAAGTTTGGTAAGTTTGTTTGTAAATCATAGAAATAAGTCAATAACTAAATAACCGGGGGATTTTTGTATGAAAGTTTCCTTGTAATTATTCTTTCTGTACCAATCTACAAATTAAGAAAAGCTGCGCAGTTCAATATTGAGGAAAAGCAAGTACATTATTAATTCACCGTTATACAAAAATGTAAATTATGATTGACAATCAAAGGGACGGAAAATAAGAAAGATTTTATTGTCGGAACTGGAAATAAATCAATATCTTATAGATAGTTTCTTTAAATTTTCCTAATTACGTTATGGAGAGTTTCTTCTAGTGTGATATCAGTCAAAATCTACTCGTAATTGCTTAAACCCTCTTGTTTTAGCTAAACCCTACTAATCACCTATCAACTGCTCAAAATGTTCCGCTCTGTCCGTACCGTGTCACGTTTCTGCAGCAACTCGAGCTCTCCTGTTCCTCGATTCCTTCTTCTGCGTTACAATATTGCATCGAAGGCCGCAGTTTTCGACCATGTTTCATCTTCTAATTTGCGCTGTTTCTCTTCTGAGGCATCATCACCCTCACCCTCGGATGCTGCAGCAGAGAATAAGACTTTAAACTCATTGGTGAAGAACTTTTCGTTCTTTAAACAATGGAAGAATAAGCTTATCGAGCAAGATAAAGAGAAAGATAACGAGAAAGAGAAAAAGAAGAATCTGTCGTGGAAGAAGTGAAAAACAAAACTCCTCTTTCTGCTATTGATTTGGCTCTTACCTCGGTGGTTAAGGTCTTCACTGTCTCTAGCAAGCCTAGACTTTTTCAACCTTGGCAGATTAGCATGCAGAGTGAATGTTCCGGCTCTGGTATAAATATTTTTATATATAACAAGAACTCAAATTAGTTAGTTAAAGATTAGAATACTTACTTCGTTTCTTTTTGATGTAAGAAATATGCATGTGGTAAAAGATGTTTGTTTGGCTTACATACTTACAATGAATTTTTTGTAGGATTTGTAATCGCGGGGAAGAAGATTATTACGAATGCACATGTGGTGGCTAATCACACATCAGTTAAAGTAAGGAAACATGGTTCACCTACAAAGTACAAAGCAAAAGTTTGAGCGATTGGTCATGAATGTGATTTGGCCATCTTGGAGATCGCTAACGATGAGTTTTGGGAGGGAATGAGCTTCTTGGAGCTTGGAGACATACCCTTAATGCAAGACACTGTGGCCGTTGTGGGCTATCCTTGCGGTATATTTCTTTCTTGACATTAATGCTTTCAGATTATCGTATTGAGTATTAAATGCTTTGAGAAGAAAAGAGTAGATATAGACGAGTAGTTTGTTATGATTTCCTTGATAGGTTTGTTAATATCATACCAAGATTGGTTAGAGCGGGATATGTTACGTATACATAAACATTTTTCTTTAGAAATATATATGTAATTACTAGAAGAAGAAATAGGTACTTTATAAGGAACTTTAGATCTACATCAGAAATATGAACCATATCGTAATTATGAAATGCATTTTAGCATTGCCTTAATTAATTACAGCGCATCAACTATAATTTTTCTTATTATACAATTAGCACTGAAGTTGAGACGAATAACATTTTCATCTTTTTACACAAACTCATTTTAATTTACTAGATTTATGATGTGGATTTAAATTTCCTTATATATTGTATGTATTTTATCACAGATGGATAATCTCGTTCGTTTAGCTTACAGAATAAAACATAATTTAGGATTTTATATGTAAGAGTAATAGGTATGAGGAATTTCCTTTGATTTTTCGCAGTAGATTAAAAGTGTTTTTTTTTTTTTTTGTTTCTTCTTGTGTTGGGTAGAAATTGGATTTAAGTGATTATCTAGTACGACCTCTTTATATCATCGTGTTATTTTATTTTATTTTTTAAATTACTTTGAAATATGAATGATCTTGAAAAAAAAAACAGAAGTGCTATCTTGCATTCGGTATATAAATTATTGCTATATAGAAGAATATGTGATAAGTAGTGGCAACAACTGCTATTAAATCATATAACATGTTTTGGTCTCGGGCCTGTAGAGATTTATGTTCTTCAGTCCAGAACCTCTTAGTCATCCAAAAAACAATTGCTATGAGGGATAGTATCCGTGGGATACTCGTAAAAGTGGCTAATAAGTTTATGTTACATGCTCAAATGCAGGTGGTGACGGTATTTCCGTTACAAAAGGAGTTGTGTCGAGAGTTGAACAGATAGAATACAGTCACAGCTCCACCGAGCTACTGGCAGTACAAATAGATGCAGCTATCAACTCTGGAAATAGTGGTGGTCCGGTAATCATGGGAAACAAAAAGTCGCTGGTGTAGCATTTGAAAGTCTATTTTGGTCTGATAATATAGGGTGAGTTTTAGTTTCATATTTCAAAATTGATATGAAAGTATAATTCTCTCGTCGTGATTAATAAGCTTCATTGCAAAAAAAAAAAACTAACTTTATTTTGTTCACTTGCAGCTACATAATTCCAACTCCAGTAATTAAGCATTTCTTGAATGGTGTTGAAGAAAGTGGTCAACATGTTTCTTTCTGCTCAATGAATCTATCATATCAGACTATGGAGAATCCCTGTTGGGATATCAATCCAAGTCCCACATCGGAAGTTTAGACAAGAAGTG
>OVBJ01003435.1:1950-12232 GCA_900406535.1 Noccaea bulbosa
ACCTAATGGCTGAAATTATGTACTTGAGGAATGTGAGGAATCTCTACTAATTTGTGAGGTTGATAAACATGTTTGTGCACATTCTTGTTGCTTCTAGTTTCTTTATTTTTTTGTAAAATAAAATTGCATAACATGTATGAGGGAGGAGATTATGTGACGTTCTCATGCTGTTCTATAGCTGGTGCAAACAATGGAAGCTCTTTAGTTGTCATGTCAAAAGGTATCTACACTTTTTCATCTTTGGTATCACATTCTAATTGATTTTACATGGCCATTTGTCGGAGAAACGCTTGCTTTGCTTTGAAAAAGTGATAACAAAGACTTAGTTACGTGGAAAATATAAGCATAGAAAGAGGCTTTCCGTTAACGATGAATGATTCACATAATCCTTTTCTCATAAGTGAACTAGAGAAAATTCAATTTTGTTCACGTTAGTTGGTTATATTTGTACATTAACGTTCTTCTTGATTGGTTTTAGATTTGAAATGTAATGACACTTGCCATGTTTTCTGATTTCAGGAAACTCAATGAAATGATATTTGGTTTCAAGAGAAGCATCAGTTTCGCTTTCGGAGGTGACCAACACAATGTTTTGGGAAGAAGACATTAAGGCTGCTTTAGGAAGAAGACACAAGTTTTGTCCTTAAGTTATGCTAAAAGATGAACCATAGACGAAGTGAAAATACTGTTTCTAAGTTTAATGTTTTAGCTTGTGTTAGTTCCAAAGACAAAATGATATGAATCAATGATTGACTTTATTTGTGGTTAAGATTTGACTTAAACTTTAGTTGTATGTTATTTGAGTATGTTGAAGGAACCGAGTGGGATTATTGGCCTTATGATGTGAGATCATATATATGTTTTAGACTAACTTTAGTTGAGGGTATTCTTTGATTTCATGAAATCTCATCATCTCACCAAAAACGGATCAAGTTTCGTAGACGTCATGAATAGACTTCTTGTGTAGACTTCACATTTTTTTTAAAAAAACCTAAATTCAAGCTTTTTTCATGCATTTTACCTAGCTAAAATGGACTAAGTTCAGAGAAATTGTTAGACTTCACGAGTAAACTTCATGAGTAGATTTCTCGTGTAGACTACATATTATTTTTAAAAATATATAAATTCAAGCTTTCTCATGCCATTTTACTTAGCAAAAACGGACCAAGTTAGAAAAATATTTAGACTTTATGAGTAGACTTCATGAATAGACTTCTCGTGTAAACTTCACATTTTTTTTTGAAATAAATCCAAATTCAAGCTTTTTCATGCATTTTACCTAGTTAAAACGGACCAAGTTCGGAGAAATTGTTAGACTTTACGAGTAAACTTCATGAGTAGACTTCTCTACAAAGTCTACTTGCAATTGCCTAATGTGCTAATCAAACAAGAAAATCCTTTTCACTTTGTATATAATGAATAAACATGTCAAACCCACATACAAGCAACTAAACAGACTAATACAACTAATTGTTCAAAAAAATCTTAAAATTTCATTATGCAGTTTCCAAAAATGTGTTTTTTTAAAAAATCATTGAATTGTAGGCTTCATAATGAAGTCTACTTTGTCGGCTTATATCTGAAGTCTAATAGGTTAGTTTTGCAATATATCAACCAAATACTTTTTTCGTGAAGTCTATAAGTCTAATGAAAAAAAAAAGTTAGTTTTTGAATTGACTTTCGCTTGACTTTTGGGGAAGTCTACCTGTGAAGTCTATTTAGGCCGTTTAGACTTCAAAATGAAGTCTAACTCTGTTATGAAGTCTATCGGTGAAGTCTACGACAATAATTAGACTTATGACGGGTTAGTTTTGCAATTAATCGAATTTTTTGACTTTGGAAGTAGACTTCACCGCGAAGTCTATTTCGATAAACGTTGACCATTAGACTTCAACCAGAAGTCTATCGTGTAATAGACTTCACAATTAGACTTCATAACAGAGTAGACTTCATTGTGAAGTCTAAACGGCTTAAATAGACTTCACAGGTAGACTTCCCCAAAAGTCAAGCGAAATTCAACTCAAAAACTAACCTTTTTTTCAGTAAACTTCAGGGATAGACTTCACGAAACAAAAATATTTGGTTGATCAGTTGCAAAACTAACCTATTAGAGTTCAGATTTAAGTCGACAAAGTAGACTTCATAATGAAGTCTACTCCGTATTTTTTTGTTTTCAAAGGATTTCGAAGTAGACTTCACAATGAAGTCTATTCTCCAAAATTTTTTGAAAGTCAATTGCAAAACTAACCTGTTCGTTGACTAGTAGACTTCATTATGAAGTCTATTTCGCTACAAATATGTGAAATTTATTCAGATCGACTGGATTTTTACCTTACCGAGATTTTAAGTTATGTTGACGGCCCATAACTTTGATTAAGAGCTTCAGCAATCTTGCCCAACCTTTAGCATGATTTCTCACACTGATAATGGCAAGATCTATGAACATAAACATTGAAAAGATGAAAATATGAGTTTTTGGGGTGAAAATGGAGAAGAAATTGAAGAATATAAGTTTATGAGATGATAGAATGAGTTTGTAGATATGATTGAAAAGGAAATCATGCATTCAAAGCTTGATTTCAGTTGAGCTTGGTTGTTGGATGAATTGATGGTGATGATATTTTCGTGAATAAGTGAAGAAGATGAGGTTTCTTTGGACATTTTATTTTCGTAATAGACTTCATGGATAGACTTCAAAGGAAAAAGTAATGGCATTTTCGTTATTACGTAAATATGAGAAGGGTGAAGATGGTAAAAAAAACACATTTTACAATGGAAGTTATTTTTGTAATTGACCCCAATTCTTAGTCTATTTTTGAAACTGACCCATGTTAATACGTCCTGTTTGTGCTAGATTTAGGAAATTTTTAACACTTTGTAGGAGTGTTGATTTGAAGCAAATAGTGTTTGTAACTAGTTGCACACGATGAATGATCGCATTTTTACACCATTGAGAGATGACAACAACCGTTAACGTACGAGATTTCCGTTATAGCATTTCTTTTTTCAATAAAGTATTTATTTATTTATTTATTTATTTATTATTACTTTAAATTTCCTTTATTCATCTCCTCCAAATGAGATACCATTTGAAATACAAGATGAGAAAAAGAAACAAAGAAAAAACAACAAAAACTTAATCTATAACTCGTGTGAAGAGTCAAAAGAGAGGACCTAACGCTGGAAAAATTCGAACCAAGAATAGATAAGGGAATGAGACGGCTCCATTGAAGAAGTCACTCGAACCATATTGTCAAAGTATTTTGATCTGTGTAGACCAGCAAGCTTAGCACGCAGAAGCAGTTGAATCTCCTTCACCAAGGATTGGGGGGCCTTGGATGAAGAATTATGCAATCTAGAATTGAGTTCTTTCCAAATAGAGTAGACCACGGCCTGGAATATCATCTTACAAATAAACCTGATATTAAGGAGAGAATGAGAGGAGCATACCCAAGATACCACCGGATAGAGCTTGATGAGAGAAGAAAGCCGTCCAAACTTGGGTTGAGAAAGTACAACTGAAGAATAAGTGTTTCTTTGATTCCGGTTCAATACCACAAAGAAGACAAACATCCCGAACATTAAGGCCCCAACTGCATAGACGGTCTCTAGTCGGGAGACGATTTTGAACAGTCGCCCAAAGATGAAATGCATGTTTTGGAACATGATTTGTAAACCAAACAGATTTAGACCAAGTAACAAGAAGGGGACAAGGATTCAACGAACTCCAAGTTTTTGTTGTAGAAAAACAGGACGGTGGAGAAGAATTATTAGTCTTCCACATATAAATGTCTGCTTCAGAGTCGTGTCTCAAGATAGGCACCATCGGAAGACAGCTCCTGAGGAGGACCAAAATAGGATGTCTACCTCTAGGCAAATTCCAGGTGTCTGAAATGATTGCTTGAGTAACCGGACACTCTTGGTCCATTAGCTCCTGTAACATCAATTAATGGACCCAACGAAGTCCAATTGTCATGGCAAAACAAAACAGAAGTATCAGACACAATGTTGCAATGGAGATAAGGTCTCGCCAAAGGTCTAACCTTCACCAATTTCCTCCATATCCAACTACCAGACGTTCGAAAGTCTGTCTCCCAAAAGTGTCTGTCCCCAGTGATGTTATTTTTAATCCAAGCAACCCATAATAAACCTTGCTCAGCAAATAGCAACCAGATAAACTTGAGCCCAAAGACCCTATTCAGGTCCTTAATTCTCCAAAGCCCCAAACCACCAGCGTTTTTAGGAAGACAAACTGTTTCCCTAGACACCTTGGAACCTCTCGCTGAGTTTGGCTCTCCAGTGCATAAAAAAACATTGAATATTTTCTCAATCTCCTCCATACATCTCATGGGCAGAGGAAAAATTAAAACCCAAAAGGCAACCATACCATAAAGAACGGACTGGAGTAGTTGCAGCCTTCCTGCAAAAGACAGCTATTTAATTGTCCATGAGTTAATTCTTGCTTTGAGCCTGTCTATCAGTGGTTGAAAGTCGGAAGGAGACAGCTTTTGTGGTAAAAGAGGAAGCCCAAGATACCGAACCAGGAGAGACCCTGAGATGAGACCAAATCTGTTTGCCATCTCTTCCGTCAGTTGACTATTTCCACCATCCAAAAACAGACAAGTTTTGCGTAAACTGAGAGCTAAATCAGAAGCTAATTCAAAATTCTTTGAGGATCCCCAGAATTTCGTTAAGAGACTCTTCTTTTCCATTAAAGAAGACTAATAAGTCGTCTGCAAAACTAAGATGAGTGACGAGATTATGGCATAGTGGATGTATACCAAATCTACTGAGTTTCACTCCATCTAAACTCTTTGAGAGGACATCCATTGCTAGAACAAAGAGAGAGGAGGAGATCGGATCTCCTTGTCTCAATCCTTTTTTTCCGGCAAAAAAACCCTCCAATTCGCTGTTCAGTGCCACTAAGTAGTGAGGCGAAGTGATGTATAATCGGATCCAGGAAATGAACACCTCAGGTAATTGGAGAGCTTCTAAAATGTTCAACACGAACTCCTAATTCACATTATCATACACCATCGTAATATCGATTTGAAGACAGCCTCTGGATGTGGATCCTGGATTATTGAAGTCCTTCACCAATTCTGAAGCAAACAGGACATTCTCACAAAGAAGCCTGCCATTAATAAAACCTGCCTGATTTCTCTGAACCGCATCACCAATGAAGAGCTTTAAACGATTAGCCAACAACCTTGAGATGATTTTGTACATTGTATTACACAAAGAGATAGGCAGGAACTCTTTCAACGAGGAAGCTCCCGGAAATTTTGGGCTCAACGGAATCACCGTTGCATTAACTTGTCTTTGCAACTTCCCACTCACAAAAAAAATTCTGAACCGCTTTCACTAAGTCCGAGCCCACAAGGTCCCAGGAAGTGGTGAAAAACTCGACTATGAATCCATCAGGCCTCGAAGCCTTATTGTTAGGTGATATATCATGGTTTTTATGGGTTTTTTCCACAATATAGGTCTTGTATATAGAGTTTTTTTGGTGTTTCTGGGTACTTTTCTAGTGTTTACAGGTCATAGGTACGTTTGGAGCTGAATTGGATATAATGGAGCATTTTGGATGCATTTGGAGAACTTATGCTGAAAACAGAAGTCATTATCGCTACAGAGCAAGGGTGTCGATCGACACTGCCTCCAGCCAAAAAAGCAACGCGAGCTTAATGAAGAAAAAGGAGAATTGCACTTTGGCCCAGAAGTTTTCATTATTTACAAAGAAGCCCAAATCGTGTTTTAGGATAATTTTAGGTTTATAAGCCGTTGTTTAGGCTTTAATCACTTGTATCTTATTTTTCATTAAGACTAGAGAGACCTTGTTCCAGAGCTTTTAGAGGAGATTATTCTGCTACTCTGGTCTGAGAGAAGAATCTGAACCTCTGTTATTTCTACTTATCTCTTTAATGCAATTTATTCAGTTTAAGATGTTGTTTTCAATAACCATGTCTGAGTAATCTGCTAGTTACGTTTTGGGGTTTTCAAGGGAATAAGATGAGTTGTTAGAATTGAATCTCTGTTAGGATAATCATATAGTTCTTCATCTAGATTGCACTTCATCATTGATTTCTAGATATGATCACCTAGATTTCATACTTATGATAATTGATAGATGCAAAAGCATATTAGTTTCCCGAATTAATCTTAGATGAGCAAAATACCTATCTGCAAAGGAATTTGGATTAAGGATTTTGTGAATAATTGAATCTGCACTTAATGCTTGTTTAGTTTATAGAATTTGCAAAAGAATTTGGAATTCTAGGAATTAGACATACATATTCTTCGCAACGAAAGTTGGTCGAATTTACATTAGTATTCATGTTTTAGAATGGTACTTAATTCATATCCTGATAGATTCGATTTTACAATCTCTGATTCAACCTGCGAAATTTTCAAGGCCTAGTGTTTCTTTCTCTGAATTTAACTACACAAATCGTGCACTTGCTAGTTTTATTTACTTGTTTTCATTACATTATCTTATTTCTCTTAGCTTGATTTGAATCTGAGAATTTTCTGTGCAACAACTTGACGTTTGGAATTTGATACCCTATACACTACACATTGACTGCTGTACACTTGCAGTAGATTTTTAGGGAAAACTTAACTCCTATCAAGTTTTTGGCGCCGTTGCCAATCGTCTTTTTCGTTGCCGTTAAATTTTCAGTATTAGAATTTTGTCTAAGTATTTTCTTTTTATTTTGTTACTCACGCTTTATAACTTTCTTTTTGGTGTTTCAGGTGTATGCCTAATCGCAAATCCAGGAGCAACAGAGACAAAGAGCTAGTCAATCTCACTAATCAAGAGCTAGCACACTTAGAGCGTACCAACCAGAAAGCGAAGAAGCCAGTTGAGATGAACGGGCCAATGATTCTGGTTCAAGATGCTGAGGGCCGCTTGTTCGATAGAGAGGGAAACAGGCGAAATGAGGAAGGGCAGAAGCTTGATAATGATGGGAACATAATTATCGAAGTACTTCCAGTTCATCCTATCGTCAATGTTGCTGTACAAAACCCTCCAGAAGCTCAGCCTGCTGCTAATGTTGCTGCGCAACAGGCTGTACCGAAATGCACACTTGGTGACCACAACAGGCCTGATTTGTTCTATGCTAATCGGTCTACCTTCGTTTGCAAGGAATGACTTTGAGCTGAAACCTGCATACTTTACTCTTGTGGGTCAGCATCTCTTTACTGGTCTTCCTCATGAACATACCATGGACCACATCGAGAAGTTCGAAGATCTGGCCAATAGCATCAAGGCTAAAGGAGTCACCAGTGACTACCTTTTCTGCAAGATCTTCCCATACTCTCTTGCTGGGGATGCAGCTTACTGGTTGAAGCAGTTGCAGCCAGGATCTTTGACAAATTGGGATAACACCAAGAAAGCTTTCTTGAATAATTTCTATGATGATGCAAGGTCTGAGGACTTGAGAAACAGCATTTCTCAATTTTCTCAAGGACCAACTGAGGTATTCAAGGCTGCTTGGATACGATTTAGGTCTTACCAGAGAGATTGTCCACATCACGGTTTCACTGAAGTTCAGCTGCTAGGCATTTTCTTCAGAGGAATCGATTGGAGGTACCATATGGCTCTCGACGCTGCGAGCGATGGGAACTTCAAGACCAGATACCCAGCTCAAGCTTACCAGCTTATTGAGAACTTAGCATCTAGCAATAGTACCAAGAATGCAGATCTTGAGAGGAAAAGGCTTGGTGGAAATTTGGATGGAAGCTAGATTCTATGCATAGCCTTCTCATGGGAAAGAAGTCAGTTCAGTTTGCTGCAGAGGTAGAGACTTTTGAACCAGTTAAAGAAACAGAGGAAGAAGATGTTAACTACATCAATGGAGCTGGTTTTCAGGGTCAGAGATTTGGTAATCAGCAAGGAAACATAAGCTACAATGGAACCGGGCAGAAGAGCTCTTTTGCTGGAAATTCTTTTGCAGGAAATCATAATTCTTCAGGCTACAAAAAGACACAATTTCAGAAGCCTTCCACTTCCAGTGGCTACACAAGGAACTATGGTTCCTCTTCTTACCAATCACCTCCTGCACAAACACAAGACAATGGTATAAAGGCAATGCTTTAGCAGATTATAGAAGGCCAACAGCAGATGACTGTGAGCTTCAATGGGAAGATGGATGCTCAGTATCAGGATCTCAATGGAAAGATTGAATCCTTGAACACTCATGTCAAGAAGTTGGACATTCAAGTAGCTCAAACTGCAGATTCTGTTAGGAGACAAGAAGAATTTCTTCCAGGAAGAACTGATACAAATCCTAAGCACCAATGCAATGCTGTTACTTTGAGAAGTGGGAAAGAGCTCCATCCAGTGCTAAAAAGGGTCTAAATTCTGAGGAACTCATGGATTTGCAGGAAATTGAAGATGATGAATTCGAAGCCACAGATCCAGTGTCGATCGACACCATTAATGAGCGACGATCGACACCAGAAGTCGACAATACGAAGAACTTGACATCTGAGTCAAGTGTCGATCGACACTACCAGGGTGTCGATCGACACCATATGCAGACGACACCAGTTCGTGAAAAAGCTGCATAACTACTTCCAGAAAGGGTGTACATGCCAAATATACCTTTTGATGCGTTAGGTTTTATGCTTCAAAACTAGTAAATTTATAACCCAACTTGGTAGAACTGCAAGTGTACAGCTGTGGCAAGTAGGGGTCGAACACAAGGAGGAGAGTTTTCGTTTCAGGCTTATGTTGATCAATGAGTAGCTAGAACAGAAAATATGTTTGTGAGGTGATCCTAAAATCAAAATAAAACAAAGCAAAATGTAAATGAGATTGTAAACAAGATGAGAAAGAAGTTAGGCAAAGGATAATCAATGGAAACATTCAATGATTGACAAATGATTGCATGGGACAAGTTAAAACCGCCTTGAACTCACAACACTAATGTATAGCCTTTCCACTTTCGTGGCTCCAGCCACTATGCTTAAACAACCTAATAGACTCAACTTTCGATGGTTATTACAAGTCATAAGCATGCATTAATCAGTGTTCAAGTTGTGATTGTTCACCAAGTCCTTTAGGTCGACTTTTGGAAGCCTAAAACACTTAGCTCATCAAATACTAGTTTCGGCAATACAACAAGCTTTTGGAGAGTGTATCAACCTAGGTTTAAGTTGTATAGGCGCACTTTCCTAACAACAAGCTTTAAGAACAAGTAAAGATGAAGAACCAAAAGAATCAATCCCGTTTTATGCAATCAAACAAGTCAAATCATATCATGAGTCCATAGATCTCCCTCGGCCTAACAAGTGGATCTACTCGGCCATGATGCAAACAAACAAGCAAAGCATGATTGAAGGCATAATCATAAGCATAAGTAAAAGATAAAGGGAAAAGAAAAGCTTCTCTATTGAAGAAACAAGTCGAGTCTCCCTTGATAACTTGAAATCCCGAATACAAAGTTCAATAAAGAACAAGAATGAAAATGAACAAGATTTTGTGTAAAGTGTCTTGGGCGGCGCCTCCTCTCTGAAGCTCTCTGACGGCCAACCCTAGAACACTCGTGAGTCTCTCTTTCTGTGAGGCTAAAAACGTGTATATATAGGTAGAGAAGTCGGTAGGTTTGTGAAGTGCTGAAAAAGGAAACTTTCCGGTTAACCGGCCTTGATGATTTGCGACTTGATTGGAACCGGTTCAGAGCAAGTAAACCACCAAAATCAAGCTGGTATTGTGCCAAGTTGATTTAAAGTCCAAACCGCGGAATCCTGAGCTGACCGTGGTGCTAAACCTCCATAGGCTCCATTTCCTTGCTCGGCCGACACGTCTTGGGAGAAAAACCTCTCAGACCGCATGACAGCGCCAAATGACTCCATTCCACTTCGCCGTGATGCCTGACTCAAATATCTATCCAGCAAGACCACGATCATGATTTTTGGACATAGGGAGGACCTTTTACCGTGGCAATCTTTCGGATGCTCCGGCACAGTCCATATGTGAGAATCGGCCAAATGATGTTTTGTTGAAGCTCTTGACTTGGAAATTTGCATGGATCATGGATTTAGGCTCTTTTGCTCCTTTTTGATTCCTTTTTGGTGTTTTAACCTGTTAAGACTTCAAAACCCATATATACAAGAAAACTACCTCTAAAGGTACAAAACCTTGTTGAAAACACTTGAAAACATAAACAAATACTTAGGAAAAACATGAAAATATGATGATATCAACTCCCCCAGACTTAGGCTTTTGCTTGTCCTCAAGCAAACTAAGAATGAAAAAGAGGTTTGAAAACAT
>OVBJ01003436.1:0-12228 GCA_900406535.1 Noccaea bulbosa
CGTGAATAAGTGTAGGAGATGAGGTTGGTTTGGACATTATCGTAGAAAGTAAACTTCATAAAGAAGTCTACTTAATGGCATTTTTGTGATTATATTAGAAGAATAAGGATGATATATGACAAATAGGGTGTAAGTATTTTAAAAAGTGAGAGGGGTGTAGATTTGCAATTGGACAAATGTTTATGTGTAGATATGAAATCACCCCAAAAAATACTGTTAAATTATTGAATTAACCAAAAATAATTAAGTGTCAAAATACATTAAACCACAAAAACAAACCGAATGTGGCCTCTCTTACTGTACAAAGACCCGATTCCGACTCCGATTTGGTTTCACAATTATGTAATTAAACACTTTATTATCTCGTAATTCATTAGATTTTTCTCCTTCATTTCTTCTTTGTTCTTCTTCAATTAACTTTAAAATTATCTAGTTAATATTTATATTACCATGATAAATGAAAACTTAAACGGTAATCTAAATATTTTTTATTTGATATAATAATTGTTAATTTGGTTTAAGAAAAATAACAAATTATAACATATATAAACCATATTTCGTTATAATCTAGTAAAATTCATACTATTTTTCACTAAATTTTGTTGAGTTATTACATGTAAAATGATGATGAGGTTTATCATTATTGTTCTTGTTATTCTGGAGAGAATATGAGAGAGAAAGCATGAGAGAGTATTATATCAGGACCCATGTTCAAAAAATCGTCCGTTTAGGCCATTAATCGGTCATAAAATCGTCCATCGGCATGCCACCGTAGCGATTACACTTAATCGGTTGTACTGTTGGATCAACGTACTTTGAACGCGTTTAAACAGTTTTTTTTCAGAAAACAATCGATGTCGGCGAAAGTATACAGAGAAACTAGGTTTAGGCATTCAACACTTAATTTATCTTTAGTTAATCCAACAATTTCCTAAAATATTCTTATTTAATAATTAATTCTTAGTTAAAATACATTAAACTGTGAAAGCAAACCGAATGTGGCCCTCTTACCGTACAAGACGGGATTCCGACTCCGATATAGTTTCACGATTATGTAATTCAACACTTAATTATCTTTAATTTATCCAACAATGAAAAATCTTTCTTAAAATATTTTTAATAATTAAATTTTATGAAAAAATATATTTTTGTAAGATAAGAAAAAATATTATGAAAATATTGAATTTACCAAAAAATAAATAAATGTTAAAATACATTAAACCGTGAAAACAAACCGAATGTGGCCTCTCTTACCGTACAAAGACCGGATTCCGACTTCGATATGATTTCACAATTATGTAATTCAACACTTAATTTATCTTTAGTTAATCCAACAATTTCCTAAAATATTCTTATTTAATAATTAAATTTTTAAGAAAAATATATTTTTGAAAGATAAGAAAAAATAGTATGAAATTATTGAATTAACCAAAAATAATTAAGTGTTAAGATACATTAAACAGTGAAAACAAACCGGATGTGGCCCCTCTTACCGTACAAAGACCGGATTCCGACTCCGATATGGTTTCACGATTATGTATTTCAACACTTACAATTATTTTTGACTAATCCAACAATCTAAAAGTTTTCCTAAAATTAATATTCTTATTTAATAATTCATTTTTTTAAGAAAAAACCTCTTAGTTATCTATATTTTAATCCAACAATCTAAATAGAATTATTAAAAACATTTGATCATAGAATAAAATAAAAAACTATCTGAAAACCTAAATTTTATCTCCATTGAGAGATGAGAAAGTAACTTACCATGACGTTTCTGAAATGGCTTTTGGTCCTCGTTGTTTGTATCGTCAACATTTCCTGCCAAATTCGCATCGGGTTATTACAAAAATATTTTCCAAAGTAGAAACAAGTCTTGTGTCTTACGGCTCATTCCTCTTAAAATATTATATTATTACCATAAACAAATTCTAACATAAAATCTGGCATGAAAATTTCACAAACCCAATGATTTTGATTGTCTATGCCGTTTCCCTGGATGGACTTTTGATTACGTAATTGAATAACCACACCACATGAATTAAAAAGCAAAAAGATGCGTGAAAATCTAAATAACATTACTAACCAGACGATAATGACATGATAAAATTATTAAACTCTTAACAAAACTGAGATTGTCTAATATTCCAAAACTCCCCCTATCATCAAGAACCTGTCCCACCATCCGCAAATCTAAATTTCTATTTCAACTAGTAAGTTAAAAGATTGAATAATTCAAAAGCGAGGTAACTTTTGCTTACTTGCGTATCAACTACTCCAGCAACTGAGCCCAATGTCGTCTTGTTGAAACAGAGCCCTTGCGAGTGAAAAAACCAAGAAGAACCAAGTCATGATAAAGAAGAGGAAACTAATTGCTTCGTTACTAAGTTTTACGTTTAACCAATTCACAACATTTACAAATTCAACGAAAAAGAACTAAGTCACTTCGGAGAAAATCAACCAAGTCTTAATTAATCCTATGAACTGGTTTGACGAAATTGAAAGCCCACATAATATCCAATGGCAGACACGTCTCCAACAAATTTACAAAGTCAATCGGAATCAAAATTCGTAAATCATTAGGTGAATAATCAGAAGATACCATGGCAATAAACGGAGACGAGAGGATGATTCTGGATCAACGTCGTCTAGAATGAGGAGGAGACCAGAGAGAGGCTGGGGCTGGACGATGAATGACGGTGACAGAAATTAGGGTTTTCGATTCGGTAAGTCGAAACAGAGGCGGCGACATAGGTGTGAGATTTCCGATCGGAACGGAGAAGAAACGATGATGAACTACCGAGAGTGAAGCTAGGGTTTTACGCACACGGGAAAAACAAAATCTGATCGGAACAGAGAAAGAGGGATGATGCGAATAATGACTAATGAGGAAGATAGATTAAATTGTTGTGAGTAACTGAGTATTTATAAGCTTCATGGCCTTCTTTTGTGTCCAACGGTCATCGTATTAAAACTTTCAAATTTTGATTGTGAGACTAAATGTAGCCGTTGACAATCACCCAAATTATTAAAACAATTCTTACTTATATTAATAGGAATAACACAATACTTCGATTTTTTTTTGTTTAAGGTCTATCTTCACACACACTCATACTTTTTTCTCCTCTGTTTTGATTTAACGCCTGGAAATTTGAATATTCTTTTTTTCCGAATAGTCTAATATTCAAACCAATGTAAAACAATAATACTCTTATATTAATTAGTAGAAGTAACAACAACTTTAGATTTTCATATTTATTAAAATAATAATAAACTAATCGTGACACGTGGACTCATTCCAGTGCCGCAGTGCGGCTAACATACTGCCAACTCAGCGCAAGTCTTAGGGGCAAACTGGTAAATACAGGAATTTATTTCCCGCCACCAATACGCGAGTCTCAGTCGTCACTTTCAGATTCAACCATAAGTAATCTCTGTAACTGAATTCACGAAGGAGAGAGACTCTGAAAATAACCGAAAATGGCCGTCTCAAGCACCACCGTCGTGTTCATCCTCATACTCGCGATCACTTTCTCTTCCTCCGCCGTGGCCGAGACGCATGCACCTTCTTCTCAACCGCCTCTGACCTGTACGGAGGAGCTGGTTATGTTCTCTCCATGCCTCCCTTACGTCTCCGCTCCGCCAAACAACATGTCAGAGACTCCGAATCCTCTTTGCTGCTCGGTTTTCTCCACATCTGTTAATTCTACCGCCGGAATCTGCCTCTGTTATCTTCTCCGGCAACCGATGATCCTTGGATTCCCGTTGGATAGATCTAGATTGCTTTCTCTTTCTCAGATCTGTAACGACCATAGCTCCGACGAATCACTCGAGTCTCTCTGCTCGCCATCAGGTTAACTTCGATTCCTTCTAAACCCAATCGAATCGATTGATTTCTCCGTCGAATCTTAAAGGATTTTGATCTGCGGTGCAGAGACGCCTGAGCTTCCGCCGCTTCAGAGTATCCAGTTTACATCTCCGTTTTTCAACGGTGAGAGTTAAGAAGCGGAATCGATTTCTGTGAATTCGGTAATGTTTGGTTGAAATGAGACGAGCTTCATTGATATCTGCAGGTGATGGAGTTTCCGCCTCTCCTCAATCCGTCGGCTTAGCACCGGAATCCTCCGGAATTTCACCAATCTCCGATCAATTCTCCCCAGAAACAGCACCACCACCACCACCAATGCAACTTTCCATCCAAAATGGCTCTCCAAAGATCAGAAACTTCTGGTTTCCATCGACCATCATGATATTGGCAATTTCTATCCTCACTCGCATCTGAAGCAATCATTGTTTAGGTTTACTTCTTTTTTCCTTTTCATTCTGAATTTCATTGTACATTGTTTTCGAGTGTTCTCCCTTTTAAATCTACATTGTATCTGCTCCATATGTTCTGCATTGAACAAAGATGATATAGTGGAAGAAGAAGATGTTTACGTTTTACGTTTCCTCTACTTTTGCTTCATATGCACAACGTAGCATATTCTCATAAGAAACTGTTTTCATTTCATAGTTTTAACACACGAATAACAACATATCATACCATTATCTGGGGAACTAATTAATTTCCATGAAGCTTTTGAAGTTCAACATAAAAGCAAATGTCAGCTAAGTAAAAATAAAACCAGCATAACGACTCAGACAGCAGCAGTGGTGACGTCTTGTACAGTCAGACGCCAAGCGTACTCACGAGCTCCATCCTTGTCGACGATCTTGATCACAAAGTTTGGAGGTGCAATGACGAGCCTTGACCTGATCTCAAGTATGCACTGGTCGACCAATTCAATGGCTTCTTCAACAGTCATGTCGCTGCGGTAGTGCCTGTCCATTGTGGAGAGTGAGAAGTATGAGCCGTAACCGAATGCTCCCTTATCAACCTTGTGAAGAGTTGCAATGTAGTCAATGTAGTATAGAGATGCGCCTGCTTCTTTGTCGTAGCCAGCCATCAGGATGTTCACAGAGTATGGATTCTGGAATCAAACAGAGCAAACAGCAGCAATGAGGAATCTCATGACAATTTAGCACGAATTTGCAGTGAATTCATAAACAACCAAAAGAAACCAAGGACTCCACCAGATCAATTCTTTAAAAAAAAGTTTCTATCATAGGCATTTTACACCTCAACAATGTATACAAGTTGAAAGATTCTACCAGAAATCAGCCAAAAGATCACAGATCAGTTACGCATGAGCCAAATAAAACAGAGTAAACAAACTTCCTAGTCTTGCACACAAACTTCCTAGTCTTGTAAATTCTTATTCAAAGCAACTACAATTACTTATCAAGCTTGACATAAGGAGACTATCCATTAGAGTTTCATCTTTCCCTCCCAAAGACGTTTCATGATTCTAAACTTTGTTACTTCAACAAGCCCGAAGAGTAACTTCTGTGACATCCAAGCACGTAACAGGAAAGTTCCTCGCATTTACAAAACTGCAACAAAGTTTTGAATAGTCTCATTGACTTGCTAAAACTCTTTGATCATCTCAAAAGTGTGCCAATATAATGAAAACATAGGTGTTTCTTCCTACTGCATCCAAGTACTTTTGAAATGAAATCATAGTTAGAGTACTTAATTTAATAACTTAAAACTCATAACCTGAATCTCGGAACCTTTTGAATCCATAATAATTTTACACTCCAGATAAAAGAGGAGTTGAATACCAAGAAAGCAACAGCTTAAGCATATCAAACAAGCATTTACCTATCACGGTATCACGATAATACTAGCTCAACCACAGTATGACATAGGAAAGTTTCAATCCAATACCTCAATAACACACAAGTTTAACTAAACTGTATCAAAAGTGGAATACAAAACCAAGAATAAGCACATTATCTATCAACCAGCCACTTAAAAAGGTTGCTCCAGCAATCGATTATTTACTGATATTCTACAACCCACTATTGCATACAAAAATCTAAAGCAAAGAGACTAGAAACCCTAATTCCCCAGTCACAGCTAACATATCCCAAAATCATCAGTGAAGCAAATTCTGAAACTAAAAAACCCTAGAAGAAAAGTTAGGAAAGAGCTAACCTTTCTCAAAGCAGTGGCTAGCTCTCCACGAGTGAAGTTCGCAGCAGCAGCCGTAGTCAAAGGGAGCCCATTTCGGAACTGATACAGTGACACATTCTTCTGAACATACTCCGTAAACTGAACCCTATAAAGTCCAAAATTACGAATCAAATCCATCTGCTAACCAGAGAGGCATACAGAAAGACAGAGAGAGAGAGAGGCGGAGGAGGATTTACCGGTCACCAGGCTCACCGCTAGCGGCGATGAGCTTGTGGGAGTCGAGGACCATGATCTTGTCCTCGTTGTTCTTGTGAAGAAGGATACTGTGAACTGCCGATGAATCCGCCGCAACGATGGCGAATCCATTCCCGACGAGACCGAATACGCACTCCATCTTCTATCTCTACTTCAGATCTGGGCTAAAATTCCTTCTATGTTTCGAATTTCGATTCCGATTATTCTTTTCCTCCGCTCGCTATAAGAGCTTCTTAGATCAAAGCGACTTGAGGAACAAGACGGGGTGATCGGGTAATTCTAGAAGATAGTTAGGGGTACTTTCGACATATTAGGTTAGAAAAAGGTCTAGTGTTAACATGTCTATTTTTTAAGTATGAGGATGTACGAGAGAGTTTAGCAAAAGTGTAGGGGTTTAATTTATAAATTAACATTGATTCTGCAAGCAACCTCTCGTTTTCTTCTCTCTCCCGCTTCTTGCTGAGTCGCCGACCTCTGGAGAAGAATAAGGTCTAACAATGGAAGTCTCCGGTTATTCCTTCAGTCTCTAATTCGAATTCATTCGATTCTCTTTGGTTCAATTGGACTAACTTCTCTTTTTCCTCTTTATCCCCACTTCGATTTCAAGGGATTAAAATTTCTGTAATTCTGAAAACTTTATTTCGAAGCGAAGCACAGCACTTATTCCCGAAATAAGAAATGATAGGCTTTGTGATTATCCTTGATTTATATTGCCCTTCGTGAGCCAGAGATTTAATTTTATAAAGAAACTGCTCTGCTCTGCTCTTTCTTCAATCCCCACAAAATTTTGAAAATGGCGTATTCCGTTCATCGGCTTCAAAAGGTTTCAGCTTTAGGGATTTCTCGTGTTCTTCAAGGTTGGAGCTTCGAAACCCTTTTTTGTAATCTGTATTTAGTTTCTCGTTTGGTTCTGAGAACTGCTGGAACTGGAATCGTAGAAAGGAATGACCAGAAACTTTGATCACATGTATGCAGAAATGAGAAATTTCGACTTTTTATAATTGAAATTTCGAAATAACCGACCTTTATTGAGCTCTGCAGCTTCTACAGCTTCGTTTTGGTGTTAGTTTTTAGAAAAAAAGATTGGATTGGTTAAGTTGTATCGTATCTGATAATGGCTTTGTGTTGCCAAATGTTTCACAGCTGATAAGGCAAGTTTGTGGCGGTTTCACTTGGAACCTGGGTTTAGTGAGTTTGTGAGATTAGGTGTCTTGACTAGGAACTACAAAAAGAGCTCAGGATCCCCAAAGTTCGACTTCACTGGCGATGGAACCACCACCTCAAAGTTCGATTTCACTGATCTCACGTAAGACCAAAAACTTCTTGTAGATTCACTGTTAGCTCCCCAATAGCATTGAATCAAGATTCTCTTTGTAGTTCCATTATTTCTTCAGATCTTAACCATGCTTAAGGGGAATTGATTTATATTCATGTCGCAACCTTAAATTTCAGCTCTCCTCATACATGGTATCCAATTGCGCGGAAGATGAAGCGTAAAGTCATTCTACATGTTGGCCCGACTAACAGTGGGAAAACATACAATGCCCTTAAGCAACTTGTGCGGAGTTCTTCAGGTATGCCTTAGAAGGTGACTGGCTACTACTAAACCTTTCTTTTCCGGAAGCCGTTTCTTGAAACTTGTTTTAAGATTTGCTTCTTCTTTTTTTACTTGGAAGGTGTATATTGCGGCCCGTTGAGATTGTTGGCATGGGAGGTAGCTAAACGGTTAAACAAAGCAAATGTCCCATGTGATTTGATCACTGGACAAGAGAAAGAGTTAGTGGAAGGTGCAAACCACAAAGCTGTGACTGTTGAAATGGCTGATGTTACATCAGTCTACGATTGTGCCATCATTGACGAAATTCAGGCTAGTTCTTGCTTGACTTTTTCTGAACAGATTGACAACAATAACTCTTTGTTTTCTTATTCTCCTCTTTTCTTCCTTCTAATGTCAGATGGTGGCATGTAAACAAAGGGGATTTGCGTTTACTCGTGCTCTACTCGGCATTGCGGCTAATGAGCTACATTTATGTGGCGATCCAGCTGTCGTGCCTCTTGTTGAAGATATGCTGAAAGTAACTGGAGATGATGTTGAGGTATCATGTTTATTCGAGCTAGAGTTCCTTTTTCTTCTGTGATACTTTAGACTACGTAGTCACGACCTCTTGATCTCCTCTATTTTGTATTTAGGTGCATACATATGAGAGGCTTTCGCCATTAGTCCCTTTGAAGGTTCCAGTTCAGTCAGTTTCCGATATTAAAACTGGGGATTGTCTTGTAACCTTTTCACGAAAAGATATATATGCGTACAAGGTTCGCATTTGTTTATCTTGTTCTCTTTTCCTGTATCTTGCATCTTTTAGCTTGAGTTTGCTGCCTGAAAGAAATAGAACATTTTGGCATCACAGCCAATATTTGGCATCACATCTGTATTTAGTATTTGCTTCGTATTGTAGAAAATAATTGAAAAGCCGGGGAAGCATCTTTGCTCTGTGGTGTATGGTTCATTGCCTCCAGAGACTCGCACAGCACAGGTTTGAGTTTCCTAACTGTCCTGGCTTTAGACTTCATCTGTGTGTTGCCCCCTATTCGAGTTATTCTCTCGTATATGAATGATTTAAGAACTACAGGCAACAAGATTTAACGACGAGACCAATGACTTTGATGTGCTTGTTGCCAGCGATGCGATTGGCATGGGTCTTAATTTGAATATTTCAAGGATTATCTTCTCGACCCTTCAGAAATTTGATGGTAGTAAGACTAGAGACCTAACAGTATCCGAGATCAAACAAATTGCAGGTAAATTTCAACAAAAACACTACTTAAAACTCAAGAGTGGTAGTATGTTAAAGGGAAGCTAGAGGAATGAATTGTGGCATTCTGAGTTGGTCTAGGATCTTGGTTTGGGCGTAGGATAGTGTAGGGACCTTAGGAATCCATCTTTGGTTCTTTGCTTTAGTCTGCTCTCCTCTCTGTTTGTCTCATGAATCTGTTGTAGGGAGAGCTGGCAGATTCCAGTCAAAGTTCCCTGTTGGCGAAGTAACTTGTTTGTACGAAGATGACCTTCCGTTGCTCCACTCTTCTCTTAATTCTCCTTCACCTCTTATTGAGGTATGTAATTATTAGTATATAACCTTAAGATAAATTTCTCTACATCTATTCCTTGGTATGCTTGTTCTTAAGTCTGCACAAAACTTGTATCATGCAGTGTGCTGGACTGTTTCCAACATTTGACCTCATATTTAGGTATTCGCAAGCACACCCTAAACAAGGGTTGTATCATATACTGGTAAAGATACATTTTTTTTTCTTTAGTTGTTCTCGGTCCTTTATGAGTGTGGATAAGAAATCATGGCTCCTTAACTTTGGCAGGAACATTTCGTGGAAAATGCAAAGTTATCTTCAAACTACTTCATTTCTAATGTTGAAGACATGTTGGTAAAACTCAGTGATAATGTGCTTCTGTTTCGCACACATCAGAAAGAGAAATTGAATTGTATTTTTTTTTGATCTTGGTTGTCAGAAAGTTGCGGCTCTCGTTGATGAATTGCCCATCGGATTGAAAGAGAAGTACCTTTTCGTGGTCAGGTAATAGCAAAAGAGTAACATATTGTTTCGTCTTTTCTTGTTACTTGCTTTCACTAAGATTTCAGATGGTAACAAGCTTTGGACTGATGAAAACGTTATTTCGTACAGTCCAGTTGACATAAATGATGAAATATCAGCTCTGGGTTTTACACAGGTTACAAATTTCTTATGTCTCTTTTCATTTGACCAAAAACTATTTGTATCTCTATGCATGTAAAACAATTGCTCACTCTTACTTTTTTTTCTTTTCTTTTCTTAATGCATCAGTTTGCTAAGAAATTCTCGAAGAGAGGCATTGTGAATCTCCGAGAGATATTTGAAGAAAACAGAGTTAAGGTTCCCAGAACACCAACAGAACTCAAGGAACTTGAATCCCTTCACAAGGTAACACATCTTTCTTCTTCTCTGAGTGGTGATCAAAGGAACATGTATCAACATATGAGCTAAAAAAATTGAATCTTTTTGTGCTAAATACAGAATCTTATGCAATAGATGGGGGTTTTTGATCTTAAGCGTTCCATTAATTCGAAATGAAGAGAATGGATTATGGATTTTGTTGTTTTTAACGATTGAACAGGTTTTGGATCTGTACGTTTGGTTAAGCTTAAGGCTAGAGGATTCATTCCCTGACCGAGAAGTGGCAGCTTCGCAAAAGTCAATCTGCAGTTTGTAAGTAGATAAACTGCAAGTCTTTTCCTCTGCTTCGCTTCGCTTTCTGATGCAAAGAAACATTGGATTCTCTACTTTACAGATTGATTGAGCAGTTCTTGGAGGGAAATAGATTGATCTCTTCATCCGTCTTCTCGAAAAATCAGAGGAAGCGACGATGATTCCGAGTATGCATTTCCAGTTTGATCTTCATTTAGTGAAGAAGTAAAGACAAGTGTGATTGTGCCACACAACTTGTTAAAAAGAAGCATTCAAAAGTTGTCATGTACTTTATAACTGTGTCATTAACAGTAGAGAAGCATTTAATTTATTCTTCTTAACCATTTCATCGAGGCATGACATGCATGCTTTCAGATCAGCTGAGAATTGAAATCTAATTCGTTAAGCGAATATGAGAATCAGAAGAAGCATTCCATAATAGATAAAGACTATTATTATTACTTAGCGAGATGGTTCACAATTAAAGTTGCTTGCTTCAAACGATAATAGAGCACAAAGCCAAAAAAAAGAAACATAACTTTAGCTAAAGCCAAACAAAGACTCAAGTTATCAAGAACCTAAACACTTACCATAGAGCTTCACATCCTCTACATGGTTTAGAGAAGTAAAATATTGGGAACAGTTAGACGTATCCATTCCTTGGATTTCAACTCTTACGATAGTGCTCCTCTCGAGATTAAGCTAGTAAAGGTAAAAATGGTATGTTGGATACAACGGCGAGAACACAATCTCATTTTTCCGAGTCACTCCAACAAATCTTACCTTAGCATTTCCAACTACGTCCTTCCACAAACCAGGCAATAAGTATATACGCTCAGACCATTCCTGTTTCTCCACATCTTCTAAAACCCACAGCTTGAAACTTTTACTTGTTTCATCAAATATGTACTGAACCACACAACCTAACTTACAATTGTAGTTTACCAGCGTTCGTCCTCCATAAGACAATCCTCTATTGAGAGCTCCCTTGACTTTCATAAAGCTGAAACTCTCAGATCTAACATCAAATCACACTATTACACAAGTCAGGCCCGGCCCTGGCCATGGGCTGACAGTGCAAAAGCACTAGGTCCCGCAATTTTTTTTACCAATTTCCTTATAAATTTAGGATCCTGAATTATTAGAATATTGCAAAAAAAGTCCTAAATTTTTAATATCTCATATATCTGGTATATTTAATACACATTTTTATTTTTTTGGCACAAGCCCACTATTTATTTGGACCGGGCCTGACACAAGTACATGTAGAATATTTTATAGATATATAATACAGAACACCATTGATGCATATCGGTTTAGCTATAGTGTAATTTGGTATGGAACACTCGACCTTTCTCCATGAGCGTTTTCCTTCTCCAGTTCCTAATGTCAGTACTTGATGTTGGCCCCACGGCTCGTCCCCGTGCCTTATTGGGCTTTTCATGGACAATACCTTGAATTGTTTATCAATCGGATCATAACCTAACAAGCACATCACCATAGCTCCTCTCATCGTCTTCACTTTGTGTGAGAATACTGAAAAACCAAGGGTAGATCACAAACTGGGACGGGGTTTTCTTTACAAAGAAATATATTACTAGAAATTCTTCAAGTTAACTTACAAGTATGCTTAAACGAATTCGACAATCACAATCTATACACGATTTGAACCTCTCAAACCCTAACCCTTTGTCCTAGCTTTCTTACAAGACAAACTA
>OVBJ01003437.1:0-11954 GCA_900406535.1 Noccaea bulbosa
AAAATAGATAGAAGTAGAGAATAGAGAATTAGCAAGAGATAAAAAAGTGAGAAGAAATTTTTTTTTTTTTTTTTTTTAATATGGAAAAGATGATTCAGAGGTCTATAAAGACTTGAATAAGAAGCACAATGGCTTAGATTCAGAGGTTCATGATGAACTTGAATTTTGGAAGCACTTTGGCTTAAACAAAAAAATAATAAAAAGAACCTCTACGGCTTAAAACAAAAACGAAAATGAGAGTTTGATCGTTTGATCGAAACTCNAACCACACCATAAGCTCCTTTTCCAATTGGCTTAATCGGAACATACTTAGTGTCGATTTCGAATAACGTTTGCCAGATCTTGTAGTAATGTTTCCCTTCTTGTCTGATACCATCTGGAGGCTCAACTAGCATCGCCATTCTTCTTCGTTGCTAAATCACCTAAAACCAGAGACAAAGGCAGAGCAACAAAAAAAACTAAAACTCTCTGTTTTGCGAGAAGAAAGAATCGGCGAAGTTATGCAGTTACAAGTTACAACCTTAAATCCGATTCTAAATTCTGCAGAACTCGAAACGGGGTTTATAGGAATTATTGTGGGAAATTTCCGAGTTTTGAGGTTGCTTCCCGACAGTAAATGAGAGCTTTTTGCTCGCTTACGTTATTCGTCTTGGATAAAGAAAAAATCAAAACCAGAAAGATCTTCGCTTTTTTTTTTTGTTAATGTTTTAAAAAACTTCTTCTTCCTTTACTTAGCCATCAATCTTACTACTCCGAAAGCAAAAGAGAAGAAAAAGTAAAAAAAAATATAATCAAAACTCGGTGCCGTGTGCGTTGGTGATCAGAGGAAGAAGACGATATGGGTTATGTTTGTTTGGTTTCATTTGATCTGATCTGGAATCAGTCACATAGGTTCTGCTTCGTCGTTATCCACATGATTTTGAATCAAATAAATGCAGAAGGTTTGGAGAGAAAAATCGTGAGACCCATACCAGAAAGATTACAGAATAGGGAAGAAGACGAGTTCCAACCGAAATTATATTATTTGAAAATCTTGAAAGGAAATTACAGTCTACAGAGCCCAAACGTGAGAACAGAGAGAAACACGTGTATGCAATTAACCGTGACACGTGGATGGCGTCGAGTAACGGCAACTCTTGATAGGACCCACTTTGGTCGGAAGTTTCTGCACTCAACTATAAAAGTGAATTAAGCGCCGTGAAGTACAGTCGGTCTACAAAACCTCATTTCTTTAGACCGAAGCCCAAAATAAAATTAAGGACCATTTCCAAAAATACCACAAAAACTGTTAAAGGTGAATTTTTGGGAAAATAAAGCTATTAATGGTATTTTGGATCAAACCCCATTTTAGTGGTATTTTAAGTATTCCTCTAAAACTTATAATGTTCACAAATGCATCATATGAAATAATATACTAAATTAGTGATAGCTCTACAAAAAGATATTATCATTTGTCAAAATAGTACATCATTCGTAAATTTTTATATTAACTTCGAACAAGAGCATATCCATTTTCTAGTACGTACTATCAAGTAGTAGAGAGTGCACACGAAAACTGCAATTTGATGATGTACATGTATTATTTATAAGAAACTATAATATACACAGCAAGAACAAAACTGCCTTATATCGTTTGACAAAAAAAAAAGAACAAAACTGCCTTTCTTGTCAAATTTCTTTAATAATATAAACAAGGAAATTGTTTTTTTACAATTAGATTGGCGTTGATGATTTTTTAACCTTGGATACAAAAACAAACATTATCAATCCACCACCATTGATCCTTTAGTTCTTCAAGAGGCTTTCCCTTCATGATGGTTCTTCACTCACCAGTAGTATAACTGTATATATGGACAAGAAGCAAACCCCAAGGCCAGTTAAAAAAAAAAAGCATTGACAACACTTGATGGCTTGTGTCTCGAGTCTGAACATAAATCATGTTTCAAGACTCTAGTTAACTATGAAAAGGAAAGACTTACGAGCTTCTTCTTCTTCTTCTTTTTCTCGATGTACGCCACGAGCTCCTCCTGACGACCAAGAGAATCCTCCAAAGCCTGCATCGAAATGAAAAACAGCTTTAACAAGCTTTCATGGAGGAAGTTTTAGCAAGTGTGTTGATGCTATCGATTTCAGATTCATGTACCTTCTTGGTTGCAGCAAGCTCTTGCTCCAATACATTGGACCGGCTAATGGCAGCGTTAAGCATCTCTTCCTTTTCAGGAGGCATGGTTGTTGGCTGCGCGCTCAAGACGGTCACTTTCTGCTCCAACTCAGCCATTCTTTTCATGATGGCCATGAAATCTTCCCCTGAGATCGCGGGCACTGTCATTTTCTCTGACTGCATCGCGCTCTTGTTCATTGACGCATCGTCGCAGTACACTGGGCTCGAGTATAAGGTTGACTCGGTTAGCTTCCTGGGGACGTTTTTAGTGACTCTAATCATGGTCACAACACCCATCACAAGAGCCATGACGCCGGTGAAAATGGGAGACCTCCCTCCATCGGTTGTAGCGTTGCTGCACGCCTCTTGAATGGCGTAAACTTCTTCTGCTCAGAAAAAAGATAGGAAGCGTTAAGGTCACAATGTCCTAACTTTGACATCAGATTGTAAACAAAATGGATGCAAAAGAAACATCATACTTTTTGAGAGGGAAAATTTAGCTTCTGGTATGTTCCAGGCCGGGTGAGCAATTGGGACCTGAGTTAGAGAAAGGAATAAATATAATATCAAATCAGCTGCAAGTGCGTTGGTTATAAAGACTGAACACACACTTGATCTCAAGAACTTAGAGGTTTGTCATTCTTACCATTTCTGTAGCCTTATCATCCTCTTCAGGAGCCGGCTCTGTTGTAGTTTCATTTCCCTGGAAGATCATTGAGTATAAGTTTATTTAGCATTGGAAGGAGTGATGAATGTTCAGGGGAAATAAACTATTCAAGCATATAAACAAGACCTCGGAGATGGTGTTCTCTTCAGAGTTCTCAGCTTGAGATCTCTTCGAGCATTTGTGATCACCATTGTGAACCATCTGCAAGTAAAATGCAAAATCAGGTTCGTTTCCAAGAAGAAACTTTCCATAAATGTTGCTGCCGCTTCTGTTGTAGTAACTAAGAACTTATCCGAAGAAAGAAGAAGAGTAGTTCTCACCTTCATGACCTCTGGATTGTTCCATGGGCCTTTGTCAGACCGCATACAACCACCACTGTCAGCACAGGTACAGGAACCTCCAAGAAACTCAGGAAGTTCACTGATACAAATTTAGATGAAAAATTCAGTACTCTTCAATAGCATAGAATAACTTTGTATGAATATACAGAGACTCACCTTTCATCAATGATCTCAAGCAACTTGCTTTGGTACTTGTTGCCAAGAACCTGGTACATATTCAAATATATAGCTAATTACTTGAACTATCTTCATTTGAAAAAAAAAAAAAAAAAAAGGAAAAAGGTTTTGAATACTTGCATGGATCTTTGCTGTAGTCTTGGGGTCAAGGAAAGACTTAACCGTGTTCCACAACATTCTGAATCCTGATCCAGCATTGATGATAAACATCCTGTTCAAGGTCTGAGCGAAAGACGCGAACATTTTAGTTATACAGCTCATGATAGATAAGAGAAAGAAAGTTGAGTGCTGGAAGATAACAGGGCATAGCTAGGAATATAAACCGCACCTCGGGGTAGTTGTCACCGTCAACCTTTTGAAGACGAGTAATCAAGTCCCTAGCAGCCTTGTTGAAGTTTTTGAGTCCCTGTTTAGATTCAAGATTAGTCACATAGTAGAAAAGGCAAAGAGTACTTGATTATAAGAAGAAGTGTAGCTTTTTTTTGTAAATGCATACCACTCCTTGGACATCAAGAATAGTTGTGCTTTGATCAATGTGCTTCTTGGCAGCGATGGAGCAAGCTGGGAACTTAACGTTGAAAGTCCTCTCAAACTCCATAACATGGTAGTTGACATACCTATCCATGGTGGTGACTTGCATCAACTTGGTAGAGTCTACTTGACCTAACCTCTCAATGTACACAGGTCGTCCTTCCTTGTCAACTCCGTGATGCCCTTGAGGGTAGTATTTCAACACCTCATCAATTTCCTTGAAATCAAACTCCTAAAAAATATTCCAAAACCAAACAAGAAATGGTTAGCCAGGAGATCATTTTGAAATCTTGTAGAGGTTTGAGTAATAGTAGCGATACCTCGACGACAGTGTCGGCACCAAACTCCTTCCTCCAACGAAGCATTTCGGTCCACATGAGTTTGGTTTTCTCGAGATCGAATTTTCTAGCCTTCAAAAATCTAAGCATCATATGGTAGTCATCGTGTTTCTCCGGGAGAAGCTCGTCGAGGATAAGCGCCTGGCGGAAGGCATCGACGGCTTTCAACTCCTCGGCGTCATGAACATCTTCGATCTCCACAGACATCACTTTGCTACTTCTCCTTCTCTTTGTCATTGAATACCTCAGATTCTTGGAGGAGCTCCTCTTCTTGAAAGAGCCCATCCTTGGTTTCTCCATGGCATCTACACGGAAGAACAAGAAGATAATAACAAATGAAACAAATTAAAAAGGCTTCTTTTTTTTTTTTAAATTTACCTTGGATCAAAGACATGATTTTGCCAGATAGATGGAATAGGCAGAACAGGGCACGAGGGACGACCACTCTCCTAGAGTGTCTTTATTATTTAATCTATGCCCTTGCCTATTTCCTGCAAATATCCCCAAATTAACTTCGATCAACGAACAGAGAACCTCAAAAAGGGAATCTAATACGAATAATATAGAATCTAATCCCCAAAATGTATGCCCTTTCATAAACCCATCATCCCGCATATATTCCGATTTAAGGAGATGATAACGATAAAGCCACCCATTCAACTACAGAACTTTCGAACTTTTGACCAAAAAAACTTTCGAATTTCTGATTAAACGAATCGATTCAATCTGTAAAAAGTACAAACACATGCAAGACGCCGATTCATGGGGACGATGAACAATGGAGGAAGGAAACAGGAGAGAGAGAGAGAAAAAAAAAATTACCTCTGCAAAGAGGAAATGAGAGGATGGAGAAAGATAAAAAGGAGAGTGAAATCGGTCCGAAAATCTCTCCTGATCGTTCCATTGGATACTCGACTCCATTAACGTCGACCATTGATTCTCCTCCTGGGTTTCTCTCTCCCCAACCATTGATTCTCCTTCCATTACTCTCCTCTTTTTTGTTGTTTACAGGTTTTTTTTTATGTTATGCTTCTAATTTGAAACAGAGGGAACAGAACAGAACATAAGCTAATATGGTCTTTATATATCCTGTCTCGCGGACTACGATTATATAACGCGCACACGCTTGTTAGACTGACACGTGTGGTTTTTTAAAAAACTTTCTTTTGATGCAAGAAACACAGAAGCATGATTTTTTTATTTGTTTCCGATAAATTGAAAGTTTTACAATTTCTACGACAAGACTAAAAGCTATATGATCAATAAGAGTAAAAGTAGGAAAAAAAAGGTTTCAAAAACGAAAAAATAAATAATGCGAATCTGTTTTGGTGTTGAAAGAGATTCTCTGGATGAGTTTTGGTCTTGTTTCAGGACTTAGAGGAGAAGCTCTGAAGCGAGTCTCTTCAGGGACTCGGCTACTTTAAGAAGATCGGAATCTGAATGTCCCGCTGAAACAAACAGTTTGATCCCCACAGGTAACCGACATTTATCAAGAAACGATCTTTTCGAACTCACTACCAACAACGAGTCTTCCTTGAGAGCCTACAATTGGAAGGAACCACTCATGTCAAGAAACCGAGGAGAGTAAGGTCTAGAGATTCTGTTTTTTTTTTTTTTTTTTTTTTTTTTTTANAGTAGTAGCAAATCGTCTTTCGTTGAACCATTCGATTTCTCTAATTTCAAGAAAACGATTGGTGATTCCGGGTTGCTTGCTAGTGACATCCCCTTGATATCTGACAATCCTGCGTGTGTGTCCAATAAAAACACGTTTTCGATCAGAAAACACAACACTTTTATAAATAAAAAAATCAGAATGAAAGATCAAACCTTTCCATAACAGAGCAATGTTTTGCTTCAGCTTAACTAACAGATCAGGGTTTTGATCAATAACATCAATGGCGGTGATAGCAGCACTTGCAAGGTAAGGTGGCAAAGAAGCAGAGAACACATATCCTGAACTGCTAAGTCTCTGAAATCCATTTGAGAGATCCAAGAAGACAAGGGTCAAGTGTCTATTTTTCAGTACTTTTCTTTAATTAGTTCATCAGCTTGATTCATCCTTTACCTGGTAATCTATGATGCGAGCATTCCCAGTGCAAAATCCACCTTCTGTGGCTAATGCGTGTCCCATTGCAGCAGTCACAACATCTATCTTCTCAATCTGTTTTTAAGGAAAAAAGTCATCAGCCTCGGATTTAGAAAATGATAAGTCTACTAGAATGTGTGTCATTCGTGCGTACAGGGATTCCGTGATGCTCTGCAAGACCTCTCCCAGTACGGCCGAGCACACCAAAAGAATTGCTTTCATCCAATATAACACGGAACCGATACTTCTCTTTTAATTTCACTATCTCATCGAGAGGGGCGATTTGACCAGAGTTCTATGGAATTTTAAAAGAAGCAAATGGCAAAGCGTCACAGTTCAATGTGGAAGCGGGAGAAGAAGAAGAAGAAGAAGAAGAAGAAGAAGAAGAAGAAGAAGAAAGAAACAGAGAGAGCTGTTTACAATACCTGATATACAGCCTCAGCTACAATGTAACGCCTTAAGTTCTTTGAGCGCTTGTTCTTTGTCATGATTTTCTCGAGGGTGTTACGAAGAGAGTCCATGTCATTGTGCTTGAAGTACACGATTGTACTTCTTGAAAGCTGAAGTCCATTTTGTATTCCCCAGTGAACACCCTCGTCGCTAAGAGAAACAGACAAGAAAAGATGAGTCCCAATGTCAGAAGAAAGAAAGTTCAATTCATTAAGAAATGGTGCACTTACGCAACAATGATATCGCCTTTTTTACAGAAACAAGGAATGGTGCTGAACATGGTGGAAAGTCCATAAGAATAGAGGATTGAATCAGGAGTACCCAAAAACTTTGATATTCTAGTTTCGCAATCAAGGTGGACATCTGTTCAACACAAGTATCAAACAGTAAGAACCCTTTTTTGAAGTCAGCTAAAGCAGGGGGAACCAAAAAAAAAAAAAAAGTGTGACTTGTTACCAATGGTGCCATAGAATCCACGAGGGCCACAAGAACCGACGCCATATTTTCCCAACGCAGACGTACACGATTCCTGGCATAGACTATCTTAAGCAAAACTGTTCACACAGAAGAAGCCGAATTGAAGAATACAAAGAAGCTTGCTTTGACGTTACCAGCAGCTTCTCGTGTCCAATGAGTCCAAGATAATTAGCTGAGGCGAAATTCACCACGTCCTTTCCATTAACCGTTGTATGCGGTCCAGCAGCACTGTATGGACCCAAACAAAATCTTTTACGCATAAAAGGGGAAAAAAGGCAATGAATTTAAACACAGAGAAGTTTTAACACTCCACCTTTCAAGAACTGGTGGCTCATGCCTCATGTCGTCAGTAATTGGCGGTATAAGAGGTTCAGGAACCCATTCATCGCATAGTTCATCTATTTCCTGAGTGTAAACACTCAAAAACATTTCAACTAGTATACCACACAAGAACAAATTCCTATGATTCTAACAACGGTAAGTAATAATAATTGGAGGGAGAGTTTGAACCTGCTCGGTTAATGGTCGCTTGGGGGGTTTGTAACTCTTTAGAGAGAGGAGGATGACAATGACAAAACCCAATATAACTTCCAAGAATATGTGCCCTGGAAATGACTCATAAAGTTTGAATCTTTAATGATCTCCACTGCTGCCCCAAAGCTAAAAAGAAGTTGTTCTAAATCCTTCAAAATCTAACCTTGGATTGGGACACCGAACAAGACAACTCTAGCCGAAGGAGCATCCAGAAGCATTGTGAACCAGTTTAAAGAGGCGTTAAACATTTCCACCAGATTCGTAGCCATTGCTAAATTAAATCGATGGAAAAGCTTCGTATTTCTCTTCTACAATTGCTGCGACGGATCGAACAAAGGGCAGCGAGTTCAACTTTCGACAACCTACACAACCGCGTCCAATCCTCAGATCATTATACAATTTTCACAATTCAGATCAGAAAGCAGAAAAGAATTGGCAATTTTGAAATCCAAAATTACCGCAAAAGGAAATGAACCTTACAAACAGATCACGAGAAAAGTTCAAAACCTCGAGCGAAAAAAGAAAACTACCAAATGCAGGGATCGAGAAGAAGAACAGATTAGAATAGATCCATAATGTATCTAGCCCTCATGGTGTCAGGTGGGTAAACGGAGCCGACCCGACCCAAACGGGTTTAAGATTTTAATGGGCGGTTTGGACCCGATCTATTTATTTTATATATATTCGGATACCCATATATATAAAAATAAAAATAAAAAAATTTCAAAATATATCATATCTTATTATAAACTTCAAAAAAAAATAAAATGAAAATAACAAATTCTATATAAATATTGTGTTATAATTTAGTTATAAATTTTAATGGGCGGCCGGTTCAGTGGTTCAGTCGTATTCGTTCGTCCCAAAAATCCTGAATTTTACTTGAATCATTTCTGCTGTTCCGAGACGAACGTCGTGTCGTTAATGAACACATACGACGACATGCAGTTTTACGCTTTAAGTGCCTTTTTTTTCTTAATATTCTTTGCTCTTTTAGTGTCAAAGTGACAGTTTTTCTCTGTTCAAAACTAGTAAGAAACAGAATAACATTTCAAAGGAATCCACATTTACAAAAAATATATAAAAAAGAATCCAATGTGACGATTGACAATTTTCGTTTTCATCCAATTTAATTAGTGTTTTGGTCAACAAATTTTAGTCATTGCATTCGTGATTTCTGACGAATAACATTTTTGGTCCTCAATGTTGGCTAGATCGATGGTATCAGTTCATCGAAGCCACCGTAACATCATCAAAAAGCCGAAGTGATCTATTTCAATGTTACTACAACTTTACATTAATTATTATATGTTATCTCATGAGAACTCTCATCAATTATAACCTAAAATTTTAAGAAAACAACAATGTGTTATTGCCTTCAAAATGAAGAATCTCCCAATTGTCTTGAATTATCTCACCGAGTATAGATAATGTATAGAAAAATAATTATAAAAGAGAAAATGAAAAAAAAAATATAGGGACCAAACACTTAGATCAAAAGCATTGGTGTCGCCTACCTTCCTATCACTTATCTTTTTTTTTTTTTTGTAAACAATTCCTATCACTTATCTTCAAACCCAAAACCCATTTGCTTCTTTAGATTTCTTATTTTGTGTCCCTATCCATACTGAAAATTGCTGGTAAATAAACTAATATTTCAAAGTTATTCATAGAGATGTGCCCTCTAGGCTCTAGCTGTCTCTGAGATATAAATTGTTGGTTAATGATCTCTCTAATATATGAAATATTGTGTAACTGATAAATGGTAGTAACAATACGTTATACGTCACTAGGACCGATCACGTATAGATTCACAACAAGACATGAAAATGATATTACTCACCATAAACTGCTGATTTGCAAGTTAAGATTTATAATTAGCCATTAAAACCACAAATGCAAGTGCATATCCTTGAAACAGGAGAGGTTACATGTGAAATCTCTGGAGCCATTAAAACCTAAATGTACGATGACCAAGTAATTGAAAACCAGAACTGCTTTTTTAATAGTATAGATATTGCATACCACAGGATATCCTTCCTCCTACCCAACTCAACCGATACATTTTTGGTCACTGCAAAAGGACTAGTTGAGAACAGAAGTTATTCGTTTTGTTCTCTCTGTTCATACCAATAAGATCAAGACTTTCCCAAATAACAACAATCTGCATTACATTGGTTGCAAGCAATATATTAAAAAGGCATGAAAAGCGCAAGAATATATAGCACATTTTTATACAAGCAAATTAGCCACAAGAAAGGAGGGAAGTGATTATAACCAACCTCAATGGTAGTCTCATCAGTAACATCAAACTTTTGTATATAAATTATATCAGAGAAACGATTCTTTAAATCAAAGAGGCTTGTTTCTTCTTTTTGGATTCCGGCAATTAGCAACAACATACCCTTTCTTTCTGCTAATAGTATAAATATTGCTTTCAATATTGTTTAACAGCCTTTTCCAAGTTACAAAGCTAATATGAAAATACTAAACGCTCATAGATTAAGATCTAGATTGCTCCGAAATTGCTCCAAATATATTAAACGCCCAGTGATTACTCCGAAATTTCTTCTTTCATCTTCAAAGTTGGACACCATTGCATTGCCATTGCTCACAAAGGAAAAATTCCTTTGCCTTTAAGCATAGTAACCTCTCATTCTGCCAATGACATTTTCTCCATGCAACATCGTCATATTTACCTTTAAAAATCAATTAAAAAAAAAAATTAGAAGCAGAGAACAAAATTTGGAAAAAAAAACAGAGAAAAGGTGAGATAAGGACATACCCCTGATCCTTGCCGACGGAATTGCATCCGCGGTGTTGCAGCTTCGCAGTGAAGCTAGAGCTTGTCCAAGTTCTCTCTCAGTTAGTAATTGGCGCGGATGGGTTAATGCTAAACCGGGTCATTCAATCGGCCCACTTTTGATTTCCGAAACTTAGGGGTCATAAATTGTTTTGGGATTGGCCGAGTAACATAATGAAAGAAAAAAATAATCATATAGAAACAGTTTGGATATTTATTTGAACCAGAGAACTCCAAATATTTAGGCCCGGCCTTGTCAGCTGAACAATTGAAATCAGATTCGCCGCAAGCGGATGTCAAAATTAAAAAAGATTCCAAGCACGCTTCGAACCCGGGTCCTCGTGCATGTCAAGAATAGAGGGTAGGGTAGGTAGCCATAGGGATACATTTTTTTTGTTAAAAGGCCTTCATAGCCATAGGGATACATTCGACAGCTTATCAACAAAATATATACTTGTTCAAATTTTTCGATGCGTCTGTGCCCGAAAGATGGGATGAGAAATCATTCATAACATAGAAAATATCTTTTGGGATTTTATTACCATTATTTCATTTCAGGTAATGCAATACCAGCTATCTTTTGGGATTCATTAACAATACTAGGTGGTAAAAAATTTATAAACTATTTTATTAAATATGATTTTGAAATTATTTTTAGTGAAAATATTTTAATGGATTTTATATATATATATGTTAATAATATTTGTGATAAATAAATATTTATGATAAATAATATTTTTTTGCTAATAATGTAATTGCAATTATAATGTTTTATTACAAATTATATTAAACAACAATATACTTATAAATTTATTTTAGTTCTTATCATTTTAGTTCTTTTTATAATATCTTATCATTTTAGTTCTTTTTATAATATGTTTTTGAACCAACATCTAACTTCATTTTCAATATGATAATTTCAAAACATACTCATAATTTTTATTATTTAAGTATAAGAAACTTCTACTTATTTTTAAAGGTTACAAAAACTTAAAAAGCATATTATTTTAATTTTTATTCTAAAATATTTAATATATATAAATAGATATGTTTATTAAATTTTATATTATTTTCAATTATTTAAAATAACATATACTTCAATATAAATTTATAACGTTTTAAACTTTTGATTAAATAAAAATATTTACAATAATTTAAAATTGTGATCAAATTATAATATATCTTAATATATCTTAATATATCTTAATATTTTAATATATTAACATCTGATTAAGTTGAAATTTTATAATATTCAAATTTTTTATAAAAATATCTTAAATATTTTAACTTGTTAACCAAGTTAAGCTATTTCAAATAATTTAAATTGTGATCAAATTATAATATATCTTAATATTTTAATATATTAACATCTGATTAAGTTGAAATTTT
>OVBJ01003438.1:0-12219 GCA_900406535.1 Noccaea bulbosa
CTAAAAATATATAAGTAAAAATATTTAGAACATATACAATTTATAAACTATTATAGTTTCAACCTCGCGCAATGCGCAAGTTTATTTTCTAGTAATGACAATTGACCAGTGTTACAAGATCAAAAATGTATGTGATCCACTTTATCAAACCAATTCATGTAACATAAGTAATTAAGTCACTAACGTTACATGTCTAAGTCACAATACAAAATTGATTTTGCTCTTAATTGTCAATATTTATTGACGTTCAAACACATCAATTAGAAGAGATATTTTATTGATTTAGTCAATAGCATAATTCAAAAGTAATTTGGACAAAAGTATTAATTTTATGAATCCATTGGTCAGCTAAATCTCAAGGCACAAAACACATTTCCGTCCGGATCTTTTTTTTTCTAATAATTAAAAGTGTATACAAACTTTTAAACCTTGTGTTAAATTCTCCACTTTATATACAAGATGATTTCTGCTCAAACTTCTAATATGAACATTTAACAAATGTTATATATTTATGCTTTACAAACTATTCACTTTGGATCTCAATTTCTCATTCAAACAAATTTTGTTTTGACGTATGAATACATTATTACTTACTGCAGCTCACAACAAGAAATCAGATGATTCCAAAAACGAATTCTCACAATTTCTCACATGAATAAAAATGGCTCTAGATACTAGACGACGTAACTCTAGACTTAACAGACTTGACTCTCTAAACAAGATTCGAAAAGACTCAACAAAAAACGTTTTGAGAGTATATGCGAAAAATCCACTATATATGAGTTGATAATATTTTTCAGCCTTGAACCAATCACTGTTAATAACTATAACATTTTCTTGATCAAGAAGTAAACATGATGACTTGACCTCTTAGACTTTGAGGTAAACCAATACAATATATAAACACAAACTAATTACCCTTTTCACTAAATACAGAAATAAATGTCTTACTAACCAGGGTTACAGTTCTGGATGGGCTGTGCAGCTGTGGAAAAACGTCAAACATTCAGTTCTTTCCGTTCGTAGAAAACTTTACTGTGAAGAGCCATAAGATCCATTAATGGCAGCATAAGATCCATTTGCGGAAATGGAGGAGAGTAAACTCCAACCGTTATTGGATTCCATTCAGTCTGTTGAGTATGTCATTCCTTCATTCTTTTACCATGCTCATGCTTTTTGAATTTACTAGTAACATTTTTTGTTCTTTTTTAACATTGATTCAAATTAATTTCTTAGCTCGGAACCATGAAGCCAAAATTGAGAAACAAATGGTGCTACCAATAATCGAACTGGAGACCTTTAGCGTGTAAGGAAAACGTGATAACCACTACAACACATCACCTGATTTAACATTTACAATTGACGTATATGATATGTAGGTTTTTGTTTTTTATTATAATTTTGAAGTCTCTGACTTTGCAATTCACCGCCGCTGGATCAAGTCAAGGTGAACTTGATTTTTCTGAGCTAGAAGATAAACTTCTTATAGAATATTCCAAAGATGGCGAAGAACCCATTATCATGGTAATGAAGATTTGGACAAAGAAGATTGGATGTGCTAGTGTGCTCCTACTCCATTTTATTTAGGTGTTATCTTTTTAGATTTGAACTATTGAAAAACAATATAATCACTTTTATGCTTTTATTTTGTTATTTTTTAGGTTTTTAAACATTATAGTTATTGAAGTGATTTATTTGATATTTAGAAACTGTATATATCTATAATTCTATTCAAAAATCATGCTGGTTATATATTATATAATGTATATATATATAATCGTATATACTATTTTTAAAATATCATCGAACCAGGTTGAACCCGGTCGAACCATGTTGACCCATGACCCAAAATATTTTCGGTTTAGTCTCCGGTCCGGTTTTAAAAACATTGGTAGTGTTACATTGGTAGTGAATGTAGAGTAGAAGATTCAGCCAATGAAAAACAAACAAAACTAGACTTGCAAAAATCTGGTGAAGGTTCAAGCCCTTCGACCCTATCTTTTGAATGAAGGTTCAAACAAAACTAGACTTGCAAAAATCTGGTGAAGGTTCAAGCCCTTCGACCCTAACTTCAAAAAATTGGATGAAAAAACGGATTTGTTTCCCAAAACATTTATGATGTTAAACTCAAGTGTGTCAAGTACTGTCAACGTAACAAGATAGAGAGTCAACTTTATGGAAACATTAGTAGTTTTTACATTTAAGGTTTGATAGAGAAGTGATTAGAAATAGCATGTGAGGAATAAGATTGAAACTCTATGGATAACCAAAAAAAAAAACACTTAAAAAAAAGGACAGATGATAATTCCATTTGAGGAGAGGAGCTTTTTTTTTTTTTTTTTCCTTTTTCTCATTAAGGCCAAATTATCAAACATGACTGTAAACAATGCTTATTTCCGAAAGAAATGTGAAAATGGCTGATATGGGTTATCATACAGTTTATAAGACCTTGGGCAAATCAGAGATTTTTTGAAGTTACGGGGTTCTCATTTGGTACACCAAAAATTATAGATGTTTTGAATTTTTCAATAATTTAATTTTTGTTAAGACTTTTTGTCAAATCTCTTCGTCTTTCTATCATCCCACCAGCATCATCATCGCTTACGGGATAGGCGACGAGAATTTGAAACAGATTCGCCTCGCTCGCTGTCTTCTTCTCTCTCCATAGCCAAAGAATACGGGTTGCGTAGGGTTTTTCCTCCGACAGATCCGATTCTTTCCCAAGAAAATTGCAGATCACAGATCTCCACCATCGTAATTCTTCGTCTCCTTTTGGTATTCATTTTTTTTTTTTTTTTGACGCGATACTGTAGATTCATCGATATTCGCTCCACTTCTCTGATGCAAGTTTTCATGTTGGAATCTATCTGTTGAATTTCAGATTCGAAGGAACTGCAACGAGTTCCACGTGTAATCGCCGCTTTCATGTCCTTCGTTGAATCCTAATTCTCTCCTCATTGTGAGTTTTTTGACTTTTTCCTTCGATTACATCTGGAAACTCTACAATCCGAATCGGCATTTAATGTCTGTTCCTTTTCCTTCCTAATATGGAAACTTGTTGGTAATGATTTTGACTCTGGTTTTGTTTTGGGATGAAGAGCGTTCGTTGTTATACAGATCTCCGAAGTTGGCTCCTCAAAGAAGATCACAGCGCCTCATGGGCGGCCAGATGCAGCAGACTAATGCTGCGGCTGCGACGGCGCTGTACGATGGGGCTCTGCACAATGCAGGACCTGCAAATGAGACAGGCGATGCTGTCATGGCACGGTGGCTCCAGTCTGCTGGTCTGCAGCATCTGGCGTCTCCAGTTGCTTCCACTGGCATTGATCAGCGTCATCTCCCAAACCTTCTCATGCAGGTACTAACTTCTTCCTTCTTCCTTCTGACTTTTGCATTATCTTGCATGCTTGTATATCTTTATTGTCTACGTTTGATAGTGTTCGCTAAGCATGCCCAGTTCTTAGGTCATGACTCATTATGTCTGTGCAGCATATATCATTCTTAGATAGACAAGTTTTGGCTACGTTTTTCTGCTAAAGTCTACAGATGTGTGGAAGTAAGAGTTTTTTTTGTAGCAAGTCCTTTGGGGTTTCTATACATGTGATCAGTTACTTGGTAGTTTTTTCTTTCTTTCATTGGAAATCTTCTTTGCTATATTAGTGTTGAACCTTACGTTGTTTGATCTCTTTATAATATCTTTGGTATTGCTTAGGGTTATGGAGCACAAAATGCTGAAGAAAAGCAAAGACTTTTCAAACTAATGAGAAATCTTAATTTTAATGGGGAATCGGCTTCTGAACCGTATACACCCACTGGTCAAACATCAGCAGGTTTGCCCTCTTCGGATGGATTTTATTCACCCGAGTTCAGAGGTGACTTTGGAGCTGGGTTATTAGATCTTCACGCAATGGATGACACGGAGCTGCTTTCCGAGGTATGTGTTCAAGGGGAAATTTGATCAAAGTTTCCTATTTTTGCCCGTATATGACTACATGGTAGGATCAAGAATATCTTTGAGCTCCATGTTGGTAATTAATACTGTTTTTGTCAGCATCCCATTGCAATCTTATATGGGCTCACACCTATTGTATTGCTCGGTGCTCCCGTATAGTCATCTTTTGGACATCTAGACTTAGGGGACTTTAGATATTGGGACACGAACTGTTAGTCAACGTAATCATAAACTGTTGTAAAAATACCATATAGATCTGGCATTTCATTCAAGTCATTAATTTAGTGAAGCTATGGCAATTAAAAGGAGCTAATAATCTTTTTGGGTGGAATGTTATCCTATATTTTCTGCTCCTTAACGATAATGATTTCATTATTATATCAGCTCACTGCTTTTGTAAACTCAAATTCAATTCATGTGCAGCATGTGATTTCTGAACCCTTTGAGCCATCACCTTTCATGCCTAGTGTCAATCAAGCATTTGAACAAGACTTTAATGTGCCAGCTAACCGGCAACAGTATCAAGAGCAGGATGCTGAACCTTCGAGCTCATTTCCCAGGAGTGAAAAAGAAAGCAGTGGAAGAGAGACCAGTGTAGCAAAAATCAAAGTAGTGGTATGACATTTGTTTCGATCTGTTACTTGGTTTTCTACTGCCTGGTTGACTTATCAAGCAATGTTCATTACCATTGAACTATATGTTTTTCTTATATCTATTTTAGGTAAGGAAGAGACCCCTAAATAAGAAGGAAACTGCTAGAAAGGAGGACGATATCGTGACTGTATCTGATAATTCTTTGACTGTCCATGAGACCAAGTTGAAGGTTCGTGTGTGTGCTTCATTAAAGATGACATCCATGATTCAGTGCAACGAGATTTCAGGTCATAGACCCTCTTCATTTTATATTTGTTTTATCTGATATTGAATGAAACTTAATCTTTGTTGGTGCAGGTGGATTTGACTGCGTATATGGAAAAACATGAGTTTTGCTTTGATGCTGTTCTGGGTGAGCATGTTTCAAATGACGAGGTAATTGAATACCCTTACGGATTTGTACGTCAAGATGCAGATAACATAGTTTAGTTTAAAAATAAACCAACCTTGTCAACTTTAAAGCATAGTGCAACAATCCTTAGCATCCACTTTTTTCCTAGTTTGAGTTGCGTTTTAGAGTAGCTGTGCTCTCCGTTTCTGAATTTGTTGGTTGTTCCTTTGATCAGGTGTATCGGGTCACTATAGAGCCAATTATTCCCACCATTTTTCAGAGAACCAAAGCCACCTGTTTTGCATATGGTCAAACAGGTATATAATGATACTTTTGTTCGTCGGATTAGTTTTTAAGGCCAATCTAATTGTGATAGGTCTATGATCCCTAATGCACTCTACTTCTTACTTGCTAATATTATCTTCATGCTTTTGTGACCCTGATGATATTGTGCTTTAATTAGGTAGTGGTAAGACATTCACAATGAAACCACTGCCTATACGGGCTGCTCAAGATCTTATGAGAATGTTGAATCAACCAGTATATCGTGATCAGAGGCTTAAGTTGTGGCTAAGTTATTTTGAGATATATGGTGGAAAGCTGTACGATCTTCTCTCCGAGAGAAAGTTAGTGTTTCTTCTTCTGTTCTTATATCTTTTGAAGGCCATATTTGGTGTTATGCATTCTTTCTTTTTACTTTTGACAAAGTGACAATACCTCGGTCAGGCACAATCTAACTTATTGTTTTCATCTGTATGCCATTGGACATACTGCTTACACTGCTTTCATTATTGTATACATACTTACACTGCTTTCAGTCTCCATGTATTACAAATGCACGAGTAATTTTGGCTGACTTATTCAGTTGTTTCTGAGTAGGAAACTTTGCATGCGGGAAGATGGTAGACAACAAGTTTGCATTGTTGGCCTGCAAGAGTATGAAGTCTCGGATATTCAAATTGTAAAGGATTTTATTGATAAAGGGAGTGCTTCAAGGAGCACAGGATCAACTGGCGCCAATGAGGAATCTTCTAGATCACATGCTATTTTGCAGCTTGTTGTCAAGAAGCATGTGGAGGTAAAAGAAACTAGACGAAATAATAATGATAGTAATGAAACCCGAGGGAAAGTTGTTGGGAAGATTTCTTTCATCGATCTTGCTGGTAGTGAAAGAGGTGCAGACACCACAGATAACGACCGTCAGACAAGGTACGGTCATGTTTTTGTCCAACGTATGAATAGAATAGTTGAGCATTGACCTCCCCATCTATGTAGAATTATGTTTCAAATATGATTGTTTGGCCTTACGGATAATGTCTTCTTAACGACTACTCTTGATCTAAATCTGTTCTGTCTTTTTGACGATGGTTTTTTGTAGGATTGAAGGTGCAGAAATTAACAAGAGTCTTTTAGCTCTCAAAGAGTGTATCCGTGCGCTGGATAATGACCAGCTACATATTCCATTCCGTGGAAGCAAACTTACTGAAGTGCTCCGCGACTCATTTGTTGGAAACTCAAGAACTGTGATGATTTCGTGCATCTCTCCAAACGAAGGATCGTGTGAACATACCCTCAATACATTAAGATACGCTGATCGGTATGTTTTGATGAGCTAAGAACCTTTTCTAAAACAACTCTCGATTTCTTCTCTTAAACTCATGTCTGCAATTTACTAATTCAAACAGGGTTAAAAGTCTATCTAAAAGTGGAAACAGCAAGAAGGATCAAACTTTCAATCCGTTGCCGCCAGCTAATAAGGATGTTTCTTTGGCTGCTTCTCAACTGGCTTCAAATGATGTAGAAGATGTCTTTGAGCCTCCACGGGAACTTAACGTACAGGAGACAGGGAGGAGGGTAGAGAAAGACAGCTACTCTACTTCGGGGATTGAATTTAAGCAGCCTACGCATTACCCATCTTCATATCCGGTCAACTATAGAGAGGAAAGTGGAATACCATCGATATCAAAGGACAAAGGACGGTCGGATACGAGCAATTCTTTTGGCGGGTCCACTAGTCAAAGGATTCAGTCATCTTCTTATTCTCAAGACACTTCAGATCAGGAAGAAAAAGTGAAGAAGGTATCGCCGCCTCGTAGGAAAGTGTCTCGGGAGGAAAAACCAGAGAGATCTCAAAACTGGTCAAAAAGAGATGTCATCAGTGCGTCTGATGTCCCTGCCGCGACAACAACAAACTTCAGACAGCTCAATCATACCACCACCAGTCAGCAGAACACAAGCGATGCTGCTTCAAGGCAATATGAAACAACAACAACAACGGAGCCTTCTCTTGATGAAAATATCGACGCATTGCTTGAGGTAAAATATCGTTTAACCCATCTGCTTCTAAGACCTGAGAGTATTCAGTGAAGTTTGTTCAAGAACAGTCGGTTTAATTAGATTTGGTTTATTCTCTGTCAGGAGGAAGAAGCCTTAATTACCGCGCACCGAAAAGAAATCGAGGATACAATGGAGATTGTTCGCGAGGTACTAAAAGTCATTTGTTTACGTGCTTGTTACCTGGGTTACGTCTTTTGTTTGTTTCCAACAATAGTTGAGGGGTTTTACCAGGAAATGAAATTACTGGCGGAGGTGGATCGGCCAGGGAGCATGATTGACAACTATGTAACACAACTGAGCTTTGTATTGTCCCGTAAAGCAGCCGGGCTCGTAAGCCTTCAAGCCCGCCTTGCGCGGTTCCAACACCGACTGAAAGAACAAGAGATACTTAGCCGGAAGAGAGTTCCACGCTAGACGAAAGGAATGAAGTTAGTTTTGGAAGTTTCTGTTGTGATCTTTTTATTTCTAATACACAACACACAAATCTTCCTTCCTCTCGTGTTTTTGTGAATTGGGGAATGTGTTTTTTCTTATGTGAGGGGAGGTTTTTAATTTGTCAATTTTACATTTTGGGTGGGGTGGTTTTTGATTTACTGTGTCCTTGTCAACATTTGTATCTCAATGTCTTCTACAATACTTATTGATAGTGAAATGTGAATTGAAGTTCTTTATTCTGCCATAAATAACAATCATGTGCAACTGTATATTTGTATAGTTGTAACACATTTGTGTGTATATATGTTTATTAGAGATAGTTGTACGGATCGATTGTACTTAAAAAAAAAATTGGTTTCTCCCAATTGTGGTCGTACCAGTTTGACTGAACAAGTCAGGTGATATACACAAGTCCCACAAAGATCAGTGCAAATTTTGCAAAAGAAATTAAAGTAGAGAGAAAAAATTGAACCAATACAGAGAAACTAAAGGTTCTCAACTTTTATATATCTTCATTTAGACTAACCAACAAAAAATAAACACTAGAGAGATCAAACAAGCTTTCATCTACAATACCAAACAAAAAAATACAACGAAATGAAAAAAAGCTTTGGGATTGGCTCAGTGTTTTTACCTCTTCACTGCCTAATAATTGTGGAAAATTAAAGTCTGATGGAAAGCAATATAGCATCATTCCTAAAAACTGAAACACCCATAAAGCCAACCAATTTCAGTCCGCTCGTAGTCTCAGAATCTCCTTTGCCGTTCTTAGCCTGAAGTATGGCATGTGTTCCTGCACCAAAGTAATGCAAGACACATAATGCTAAGTTTTCTCAGCTATATATTCTTAAGGCATTTTAGGGATCTGGATTCTGATATAGCTTACCTGGCTGAAACATAGCCCCAGGCCTCTACTGAAAAAGTCTATGTACTTAAGCATAAACATTCCACAGTCATACCTAAGGAATAGAAAAAGTGTAACAACAAAAAAAAGTTAACAGTAAGCAGAGAACTAAGTGCATAAGCACATAAGGTTTGGGATAGAGCTAAAACGTACCCATTTTGTTGCTGGGGAAGGTCTTCAACAAATTCCATGTCCCACGAATTAGCATCAATGTTTTTCGCACTTTTTTCCTTCGCTTCGTCCCCTAAATATTTTGCCTGAAACACATATCAGTTTCAGCATTAGCTATAATGACTAGCAGGAACGGTTGTAAAATCCGACGAGTATCGTAGCTGAGCTATAATCCAAAGACCAGAAGGATAACGTATATTACGTTCACTAGGTGTAAAGCAACTGGTATCTTTGAAATGATTTCAACACGTATTAAAAGACTAGATAAAGAGAACAAGAGTTTGAAACTAAATTATACCAGAGCATTCAAAATCATAGGATCAACTCCATTCAGTGAATCAAGATACAAGAACTTGCGATCCCTGTTGTTAATAACTGCCAAGGTCCAATGTACACCCCTGTGGACCGGAACGAATATCTGCACAGAGAAAACACTGGTTTAAACGTAAATAAATTGGACTGTATTTGTAAAACTAACAAAGAGAATCTAAACATTCAGCTTCTTCGGAAAACTTACCATGTCACAGTCAATGAGAGCATATCCCAACTTTCTCTGTGTAGTCCATCTCCTGACAGCTTTATAATTATAACCGGAATCGCTTACCAGCTGAAGAAAGCAATTAGAGAAAGAAAAACATAAGTCAAAGAGGATTCATCAACATCAAAAAGGCCACAGCTTGTTGGAATAATATTAAAGTCCAATAAAAGAGCCTCATAGCAAATAAATCTCTTAAACATAGTGCTGCTTATCACAATCAAGTAGCAGCTGAACAAACAATCTCACACGAGGAAAAAAGGATCCATACAGTTCTTAAGAATCATGTGAGCACAGAAAAGAAAAAACAAACCTTTTTGTAGAAAAAGGTATTGAAGAAATGACACTTCAAATACTTTTTAGGCTCTCTAGTTTCTCTTTCTTTGAGCAGTTCAAGATAGACATTGATAACCTACAAAACAGAGCAGAACACATAAAAAAACAAAATGATGTGATTTAAGATCCCTTAACTGTGCAGAATGTTACAAGGAACAAGTAGTAACCTCGTCATTTAGCCATGAAGATGGTGTAAGGCATTGAAGAACTTCTCCAGTAATATCAATATTTGAATTTTCATGAGTAGCCAGGACCTTCCTTCTGAAAAGAGTGACAAATTAGGTTAGATTCATAAAACACTCAACATACTAGAGCCTCTAGAAAAACGTACCTATTTCTCCCAGAAAAGGCACGGTAGACTTCAGCCTCTTCTTCCTCCGTGAGAGGTATAAAAGGTTCTTGCGGCACCTTCTTTAGATCAATACCACAACAGAATTGTTAGCAACAACAACAGCACTGGCATTATGTCTATTTTCAGTCTAATACTATACAACTCTAGGCAACAAGATGATATCCATTTTAGAGAATCAATCCATATTCAGCATTGGCCTTAAGTCTTTCCAATTCGAGAAAGAAAAGTATAAATCGGATCACCTTAATAGCCTTTTCCACAGGCTTTGGGCGAGACTGGCGAAGCTGAGACATCCGCTTCTCATTTAACACAATCTCAAAACTCAAAGCTTCTAACTTTGAATCCCGTCTCTCCGCGCTTTGCATAAGCTTTTTATAAGCTTCGAGACTCGAAGCATCCGTCGTCGTAATGTCTCTACCTAAAGACAACGAATCCATCATCGTACTAGTGTCATCAACTCTCAACTTGTTCTTCCCATTTCTAACATCAGAAGAAGACGAAGGCTGAAGATTCTTCTTCTCCTCTACCAGTTTCTCTTCCTCATCATCACAGTCAATAACTACAACTTCTTCAATGCTTGAATCTTCGGAAACTGCTTCCTTTTCAGGCTCATCATCGACCAAATCAATCAACTCTTTATCTTTCTTAAGGAATCTCAAAGCATCCAAAGCTGTTCTCTTGGCAATATCATACTTGCGGAAGAAAAAGCTCCCTCGAGAAATCTCGTCATTCTCGCAGTAATCGTTAGGTTTTGCCTTCGAAGAAGAACGAGCCAATGATCCGTGTCTAAGAAATCCTCTGCTCGGCGCGTGAATTTCTCGTCTAAGGGGAGCTTTCGCATCGGGATATTTTGAAATCCTCGAGACTGTTGGGTTTGAAGACGAAGCCGGCTTACCAGAATCTTCAGACATGATACCGGACGAGAATCTGCGTCGCTTGGGAGCTTGAATATACGGTGAATGCCGGAAATTGCCGGTTGATTGCTGATTGAAATTGAAAGTTTCTTCGCTGCGCTTCCGATTGATCGCTACGGCACCCATTTGGACGAATTCGGCTCAACCACTAAAACTTAAAAACCCTAGAGATTTGGGAATTGAAGAAAGGAGAATCATAAGAGAGGGGATAGTAGTAGAACCTAAAACATGAAATTAGGGTTCTTCCAAAAAACAAAAACTCGAAAAGGGTAAATAAAGAGGATAGTAGAACCTAGTTTTTTTTTTTTTCATTTCAAAAATAGAACGAGTTTCCTTTTTATTTGGGTGTTTCCAAAAATTATCTGTGTAGTTTATTGCATAAAACGAGTTGCGGTCTTTTGTAAAAAAAATAAAAAAATCAGGTCTTTTGTAATACAAATAATTTCCAATATATTAATAAGAGCCATAAAAATATTAAAAAATATTATTAAAAATTTATATACCAAAATTTATGAAAAATCCATAATATAGCATGAATTTTTTTTTAATTCCTTTCATATCATCAATATTTTATTTCCTTTCTTACCAGCCATTTTTCCTAAGAACCATTTTTCATAAGAATTTCTAATATAAATATTTGGACAAGGTTTTAATATTCAAAGTGTAGAGTTTAGTATTTAGGGCTTAAGATTTAGTATCTAGGATTTAAGGTTTAATATTTAGGATTTAGAATTTAGAATTAAAGGTTTAGAGTTTAGTTTTGATGGTTTAATTAAGTTATAACTTAAAAAGATTTATAATTTAAATATTTGGTGGTTTAGTTTTGAAAATTTAAGGTTTAGTTTTGATGGTTTAAAGTTAATTTTATGTTTATAAATCCTTATGAAAATGGTATAAGTTGGAAAAAAAAACTAGTGATGGTATAAAAGGAATTAAAAAATATTTTGATGGTAGATGTGAGAAATTTTTAAATTTTTTTTGTTAAATTTAAACTATATTAACCTAATACACATCTGTTTCGGCAAATTTTAACCAGTTCGCACGTACAGTAAAACGGAATGACGAAGGAGAAGATCATCTTATTAATCAATCGAATATCGAGCTACAATTAATCTCTCTATTGATCAACTTAAGAGAATATCATCTAACACTCATCGTCTATCGATCATTGTAGGTTGATCCTCGTAGGTCACTCTTCGTAGATCGACCCTCGTAGATTTCTTATCGTCGGTAGACCCTCGTAGGTTGACCCTCGTAGGTTGTTTATCGTAGGTAGCTCGTAGCCCATAGGTTGTTCA
>OVBJ01003439.1:0-12219 GCA_900406535.1 Noccaea bulbosa
GATTAGGGTTTCGTGAACAGTGCCAGAAACCAAGACAGCCACAAGAACAGATATAAGAGATACAGAACTCACAAATCAACACAATACTGAAACGGGATTAGCAACAAATAAACCAAGCTCTGATACCATGTAAGATTTGACAAAGAAAGAGTGTAGATTGATGAAGTATAATCGATGGAAAAGATAGAGAGATGAGAGTTTCAGAGTTTTGAAAGAAAGAAAGAGAGTAAAACTCTTTTCNGGGAGAGAACAATAGCGAGGACTCGTCTTTGTTGGGAGGAGAAGAAGGAAGTGAAGTGTCTACAACAGAAGAAGGTTTGATGTTGAGTACAACAACATTTCCATGTTTACTTTTGCTTAATGATATGTCACCCATTTTTTTCCTTTTTTTTGTCTGCTCAATCTGAGAAGTAGAAATAAGAAGGTAAGATGAGAGTATAAGATTTGATTGATGTTTGAAGCTTTTAAAGTTTTTTTTTTTTTTTGGAGAGATTTATACTGAGGTTCTTCTTTTTATAGTTTCTTTACAAGAACCAAAAATAAAATAAAGCAAACAAAAAAGTCAAACTTTGCTACTAGTTGCTAGAGCAAGACTACGGTTTATTGGATAGTGTATTTATTTTAACATAATTAAAGGCTGAAAACTGCTGAACTGCAGATGGTTTTGGAGAGCAAAAGACAAAGCTAAATGGATATATTAGTCTATTGTTAAGAAAGTCAAATCCAGTGTTAGTATTCGGTTTGGTTTCCTGGTTTTTTGTGTTTTCCAATTTTGTATTAGTTTATGAAATTGATGGAAAATAATGCTTCTTGTGCAGTTTATGAATCATGAATGGTTTAGAAAATACAGGAACCAAATTGATGGTAAATGCTTCTTGTGCATCTTACTCATAGGTAAACAAAACAAAGGAAAATGCGAAATGGATCAGTAATTAGTTTATGAATGATTTATGAATGCGAAATGGATCATTAATTAGTTTATGAATGGTTTATTTACATGTTGTAGAAATTAAAATATTGATGGTAATGTCATAAGCATTTTTTTTTTTTTTTTTTAAAACTCAATTTTCACAAGTGGCTCTTCCGAGCTTGCAAATGCTCAAACCAGAGAAACTAGCGTTCTCCATTTGCCGCCAATTTCTTGGCATTTGCAGCGCCTACGAAGAGAAAGCTTCATATGGTCAACACCATCACTGAAAGAACTCCTCCAATTTTTATTTTTTTAATAATGAATCATTGTTACACTTCAGTTTTATCTGTTGTACTTTAAAACTCAAACTCCAGTGTCGTTCGAATTCCCAATTTTAAGTATGATACTAAAATTCTACTTGATTAGAGGAAATAGTTTGGGCAAATTATATAATACAGAGTTGCTCTGTTCATTAAGTTTCAATAAACAGGGAGAGACGACGTGTATACATGGCGGTTTTATTTATTAAACTTGACTGCAAAGACAAATATAATATTAACTCGAGAGTACTGAGCCGTGATGAACACGGTACGCATAACTCTTAAATATTTTCATATATATGCTTCTAGCCGTGAATCTTAATTCTTAAGGAGGGGTTATTGGGAGATGAATTTCTATAGAGTTGATAAATTTTGAAAGTTAAGAGATTTGTTAAATTTATAAAGAGTTTATGTTAGATTTGGAGAGAGTTTGTATATTCATAAAATCAATGAAAATATTTTGTTATAATGGATTTTGAAAATCTAAGGGTTATAGGTAGTATTTTGGAAATTTTGTTCCATGAGTTAAAATGTTTAAAATCCATGTTCCAATAACAAGGATTTTAATGGATTCATGAAATCATTAAAATACAAACTTTTTGAATAACAACTGATTTTGTATGGATTTAATAAATCACCAAACCAATAACAATAGATTTTAATAAGATTGTTATAATTCATAAACCAATAACAAAGGTTTTTGAAAATTTTAAGAATTCTTACAAATTTATCTACCAATAACCCCCCCTAAAACTTAATATTCAAAGAATCTTATCTGCCATGTCAAAATAAGCCGGAAACGGTGTAACTGATTAATAGGCCTCTCTATATCAGATTCGAGAAACTTTATGCGAAGGAGATTGGATAGAAATTTCAAATTTCAAAGTCACTCATGCATTTGGCATAACAAGAAACACTAATAACAAATTTCATATCATGTTCACCGATGAGACATTTGTTACTAAATGTCTATCTTAACAGAGTCGGATTTCTACTCTTTCAAGCGCTATGATGATGTAATAATGGGCTTGGTTCACCCTAAGTGGGTTTTTGGTCAGTAAATGTTCAACTGTAATTATTACATCATCGTAGCGCTTGAAAGAGTAGAAATCCGACTCTGTTAAGATAGACATTTAGTAACAAATGTCTCATCGGTGAACATGATATGAAATTTGTTATTAGTGTTTCTTGTTATGCCAAATGCATGAGTGACTTTGAAATTTGAAATTTCGATCCAATCTCCTTCGCATAAAGTTTCCTCGAATCTGATATAGAGAGGCCTATTGATCGAGGCTTGAATCTTCGAACCCTGAAATACAAAGATAGGTTAGGTATTTGAGTAGTAATCAAAATTATATGCTTCGAAACTAAATCACGTTTCTAATCAAGTTAAGATGTAAGGCCAAACATCACTAATAGCTAGTCATAAATTTTAAAATGAATCCACCGAATTACTCACTTCTGAATCCATCGGGAGAACTTCGTACGTCTGAGAAGATATGGTAAAATATTGTTTCCATGCGCGTAAGATCTTCACTCTTATTACTTCTTGTCCACTCTTTCATGGAGACACAGACGATAGAGTAGTAGTATCCATGGTCTACACTTATTATGTCGAAAACGATGTAGAAGTAGTACATAAATATAAACGTGAAAGGAAGCTTCAGAATTACAGAGAATATTGTAAATATATTACGGGAATGGACAAAAATATATTACAATCGTTCTTTGGAAAGAGAGAGTCTATCTAATATGGAAGTAGAAATCGTATATAGACAGACAAAGTAAACTAAATAACGAAATAGGGTAAATAAACACCAAATGTAGGAGGATAGATTGATTCGTATCACGCACGTAAATGTTCAAAAAAATACAACGCATATAAAGTAGTTACAGCGTTTCTGGCTTATTTTGACATGGCAGATAAGATTCTTTGAATATTAAGTTTTAAGAATTAAGATTCACGGCTAGAAGCATATATGAGTTATGCGTACCGTGTTTATCAGGTGTCAAAATGGATCGTTACCCATGGGTTGACCATGAAAAAATATAATATATGTAAAATATTCATAAATTTAGCACTTAAAAATATAAAATATGATTTTATTTTATGGTTTTATTTTATATTTTATCTAATTATGAGTATTTTATTTTGTTTTACTACATTAATATTACTATGAATTTGTTTTTTAAAAAATTTAGTTGAATTTTTAATAATATATAGTATGTTTAAAACAAAATTATTACTCGTTTTTATATATATGATATCCATATAACTTATTTAACCCATAGATATTAATATAATCGGGTTTGGGTTATAACTAACAATCCACGAAATACTCTCGAGTTAATATTATATTTGTCTTTGCAGTCAAGTTTAATAAATAAAACCGCCATATATACACGTCGTCTCTCCCTGTTTATTGAAACTTAGTAGGTGTTAATGAAGAGAGCAACTCTGTATTAGATAATTTGCCCAAACTATTTCCTCTAATCAAGTAGAATTTTAGTATCATACTTTTTTTTTTTTTTTTTTTTTTTTTTTTTCCNTTGTCACGATTAGTATCATACTTAAATTGGAAATTCGAACGACACTGGAGTTTTAAAGTACAACAGATAAAACTGAAGTGTAACAATGATGCATTATTAAAGAAATAAAAATTGGAGGAGTCCTTTCAGTGATGGTGTTGACACTTGACCATATGAAGCTTTCTCTTCGTAGCAGCTGGAAATGCCAAGGAGCAACTATACGGTTAAGTGGATCATTAATTAGTTTATGAATGGTTTATTTACATGTTGTAGAAATTAAAATATCATAAGCATTTTTTTATTTTTTAAACTCAATTTTCACAAGTGGCTCTTCCGAGCTTGCAAATGCTCAAACCAGAGAAACTAGCGTTCTCCATTTGCCGCCAATTTCCGTTATTCAAACCCAGACAGCTTGAGGAAGCACGACGCGATCTCGCGAGGGACTTTCTCTGCCGGCTGAAAAAATGCGTTTCCGTCAACCAATTGCGAGAGATTCAGGCCCAGATGCTGCTGCGCTCCGTCGACAAACCCAATTTTCTGATTCCCAAGGCCGTCGAGCTTGGGGACTTCCGCTATGCCTCTTTTCTCTTCTCCGCGACGGAACAACCAAACCACTACTCTTTCAATTTCATGATCCGAGGGTTGACCAACACGTGGCATGATCCCGGAGCGGCTCTGTCGCTGTATCGCCGGATGAAGTTTTCCGGGTTAAAGCCTGACAATTTCACATACAATTTTGTTTTCATCGCCTGCGGGAATCTATCGGAGCTTGGGGTCGGTAGATCTGTTCACTCGTCGTTGTTCAAAGTCGGATTGGAGAGAGACGATCATGTGAACCATTCCTTGATAACTATGTACGCGAAATGTGGCCAGGTCGAGTATGCCCGGAAAGTGTTCGATGAAATTACTGAGAGAGATATGGTGTCCTGGAACTCGATGATCTCTGGGTATTCTCAGGCGGGTCACGCAAAAGACGCGGTGGGTCTGTTTAGGAAAATGGAGGAGGAAGGTGTCGAACCAGATGAGAGGACGCTGGTCAGTGTGTTGGGTGCTTGTGCAGAGTTAGGGGATTTGAGAACTGGTAGATTGCTGGAGGAGATAGCCATCACGAAGAAGATCGGGTTAAGCACGTTTCTGGGTCCTAAGTTGATCAGTATGTATGGAAAATGCGGCGATTTGGATTCGGCAAGAAGGGTTTTCGATCAAATGATTAAGAGGGACCGTGTTCCTTGGAATGCTATGATCACTGTGTAAGTCCACCATATTCATATAAAGTCTGAATTTTTTTAACTCGTTGATAGAGCTGAAGTTGATTTCATATCAGATACTCGCAAAATGGGAGGTCAAGTGAGGCTATTAAACTGTTTCATGAGATGGAAGAAACCAGAGTTTCTCCGGATGCGGTCACATTGTCTACGGTACTGTCTGCTTGTGGTGCAGTTGGAGCTCTTGAGCTAGGCAAACGGATTGAGACCTACGCTTTGGAAACAGTAGGCTTGCAACACAACGTCTACGTGGCCACAGGACTAGTAGACATGTACGGAAAGTGCGGAAGCATAGAGGACGCTCTGAGAGTATTTGAAGCAATGCCGGTGAAAAACGAAGCAACTTGGAACGCTATGATATCTGCTTATGCGCATCATGGACACGCCAGAGAAGCTCTTTTGCTGTTTGATCAAATGTCAGTTCCTCCAAGTGATGTTACATTCGTGGGAGTGCTCTCTGCTTGCGTGCACGCGGGTTTGGTCGACCAGGGCCGTGGTTATTTCCATCAGATGAGTTCTTTATTCGGGTTAGTCCCGAAGATCGAGCATTACACAAACATGATCGATCTTCTGTCTCGCGCGGGGCTGTTAAAGGAAGCTTGGGAGTTCATGGAGAGATTTCCAGGGAAGCCAGACGAGATCATGCTAGGAGCGATTCTTGGAGCGTGTCATAAGAGAAAAGATGTGGTGATTGGCGAGAAGGCGATGAGGATGTTGATGGAGATGGAGGAGGCGAAGAATGCAGGAAATTATGTTATCTCTTCGAAAGTTTATGCTGATATGAAGATGTGGGAGGAATGTGCGAAGATGAGGGTGTTGATGAGAGAGAGAGACGTCGTTAAGACGCCAGGATGTAGCTGGATTGAGATCAACGGTGAGATAATGGAGTTTCACGCCGGAAGCGATTATTTACAGTGTGGCAGTGAAGATTCCACCAGTTCATTGTTCGGTTTGTTGGTAGAGGAGATGAAGAGGGAAAGTTTGTTTTTTTGTCATTCCCTTCAGCTGTGACTTGTGGAATTCTAGTGACATTTGTGATAATCACATTTAGTTAAGTTTTGTTAAATGTATATTATGAAGATATACATATGATGGCTAATCTGTAAAACAAGGAAGAAGTAGACAATCTGAAAATTATAATCTGACTCTTGACTTCCAAAGTTGGTTACCTGAAGACTGAAGAGAGCATGAACCGATAATTAACTTGTGATTTTATAAGTTTTAACAGACTAGACATACGAGGTTAATATGTTATAATGAAGTTTCAAAATATGATTTGACAAATGTTTACCCGCAAATTTTTTAAAAATATTCCGACATACAGTATTGTAATTTGTACAAGTTTAAAATCACAATTTAATTTCCAAAAACTTTTAATAATTTATCTCCGGTAGTCATTTGTTTGTTCGTACTTCGTAATTTCATATCTGCTTACATGTAATCTCCACCTTTTCTGAAATTACTAAAGGAGAAAAAAAAAAGACCGAACGGAGCCATCGCGTAACCAACAACAACAACCGTTCGGGTGAGCTTGACGAGAACGACGTCGCACCCGCCATTTTCACCATCCTTGAAGCAATAGCTTCTTCACTTCAGATCTCTTCTTCTTCTTCCTCTTCTTCCTCTTCTCTCTTCGCACCTTCCCTGTGTGTGTCTCTCTCTCCGTGATCCGCTGTATTCCTAGGGTTTCGGATCCTGCGCATTAGTCTATTTTCTAGAGGTTGAATTCGATTACCGTAGATCCGGCGGTGAAGGGGAACTCACTTTCGCTGTCTCCTCCCACCCACCTTTTCGGTTTCCAGTGTCTGATCTTCTAATCTCTGAAGATCTCTTCGTTGGATCCAGTAAAATGGCGGATTCGGAGCCAATTACGCCTGGCCAGGTACCGCATCTCGTAAAAATTTTGTGTTTCAAGCTTCATTGTCTTCTTAAATTTCATGATTCATGCCAACTTCTCCCGCGGATTCCCAGATTTGGATTGAATAGTTTTGCAGTTGATTGTGATTTCTACTACATCGTTAGGGTGTGAGGAGTGAATGAATATACAATTTGGATCAATTTTACTGGAGAGAATTATGTCTTTTGCTGTCTAATGTCAATACAGACTCTACTGTCTTCAAATGCTACTCGAAGCAACATACTTTTTTTTTTTTTTTTCAGTTTTGAAGATTTAGCTATTTAGCTTCAATCTGAATCTTTAAAATGATGCTCACTAGAGATTTATATATTGGATGATAGAACATAATTCCCGTATTATATCTATCTTGAGATCTTTTTTTTCTGTTGTAATGCAGGTTTCGTTTCTGCTCGGGGTCATCCCTGTCTTCATAGCATGGGTTTACTCAGAGTTTCTAGAGTATAAGAGGTCTTCATTGCACTCTAAAGTGTACGTCTTGGGAACATAATATAAATGGGGTGTTTTTTTATTTATACGGGCTCTCTTGCTCTGTATCTAACTTGACAGTAATCTTTACCTCTTACTTGCAGTCATTCAGATAACAATTTGGTTGAACTGGGTGAGGTGAAAGCCAAGGAAGAGGAAGTATCGGTTTTACTGGAAGGAGGTCTTCCGAGATCAATCTCTTCAAAGTTCTATAACTCGCCTATCAAAGCGAACTTGATTAGGTACTTGTAATAGCAATTTTTGGTTTCTTCGAATGGAGTGTTCTCTTCCACTTGTAAAACCATTTACGTTTGTCTACTTGTAGGTTTCTGACGCTGGAAGACACTTTCTTGATTGATAATCGAGCAACCTTAAGAGCGATGTAAGCTCCTTAATTATCAGAATGGATTTCATGCTGATCGCCGTTCTCTCTCATAACTATATTACTTCCTCTCAGGGCTGAGTTCGGAGCGATTCTTTTTTACTTCTATATTTGCGATCGAACAAACTTGATTGGAGAGTCTAAAAAGGTGCCTCATCAATGATCTAAACCAATTTATGTGCTAAATATGTGTTCTGTAGTTCAGATTATGTTTTTAAATCGTTCAAGATAGAAAACTACATCCGAGTCTGGAAATGGTTTTGAAATTGATTACGCTATATGCTTTCCATTTGCAGAATTACAACCGAGACCTTTTCCTCTTTCTCTACTGTCTGCTCATCATAGTATCAGCCATGACGTCCTTGAAGAAACACAACGATAAATCACCAGTAACAGGGAAATCCATTCTCTATCTTAATCGTCACCAGACTGAAGAGTGGAAGGGATGGATGCAGGTAATTGATTCACTCTATTCTCTCTAGGTGTTTGTTAGCTTTTTCATTTGTTTTTCGTTTCTACTTCCCAGAAATAGAATACATCTGAGATTCTTGATATCACCGCTAGATATTTTGTTTTGCAACTGTTTTTCATTGCAATTCACTGTTTTTGTGTCTTTGCAGGTTTTGTTTCTGATGTATCATTACTTTGCCGCGGCTGAGATATATAATGCAATCAGGGTCTTCATCGCTGCGTACGTCTGGATGACTGGTTTTGGAAACTTCTCTTATTACTATATCAGAAAGGATTTCTCCCTAGCACGATTCACTCAGGTCATATGGACAGTTCCAAGTTCTATAGTTATTTTAGTTTACCATGCTTCATAAAGCATATGTTTCTTTCAATGACTCAAGATGCTCATGAAATCTTTTACTTCTTCCAGATGATGTGGCGTCTTAACTTATTTGTGGCTTTTGCCTGCATTATTCTCAATAATGATTATATGCTATACTACATCTGTCCGATGCACACTCTGTTCACTCTAATGGTGTATGGAGCCCTCGGTATCTTCAGTCGGTATAATGAAATACCATCAGTAATGGCTGTGAAGATTGCTTCGTGCTTTCTTGTGGTCATACTGATGTGGGAGATTCCTGGAGTTTTTGAGATTTTCTGGAGTCCTCTAACGTTCTTACTGGGTCAGTATCGGACTTTTCTCATATCTTATTCTATGTTCTGCACGGTGGACTGCATAGCTGTCTTGTGCTAAAATATTTCTTATGGCAATGTTCGGATGCCGCTTGGTCATTAGGATCTGTGGTTATGTATGTTGACTAACATTTAGTTTTTAATTTTTCTTTTTCTTTAAACAACTGCAGGATACACTGATCCAGCTAAACCAGAACTACCGCTTCTACACGAATGGCACTTCAGATCAGGACTTGACCGCTACATATGGATTATTGGAATGATATATGCCTATTTCCATCCCACTGTAACTCTTAAACCTATGGTGCTCTTGATTTTTCATATCTTCTCATCACAACCAGTGTTAAAACAATTTTTTTTTACTCAGGTGGAGAGATGGATGGAGAAATTAGAGGAGTGTGATGCCAAGAGAAAGAACTCAATCAAGACAAGCATAATTGCAATTTCATCATTTGTGAGTTTTCCTTTTCTCTGGCATATGGGATCTTATGTATTTGATATTATTTTGATGACCAAGTTGTGTTCCTAATATTGTTCAGGTTGGTTACCTATGGTATGAATACATCTACAAGCTTGACAAGGTTACATACAACAAATATCATCCCTACACATCATGGATTCCAATAACGTAAGTATCAAAAACCCTTTCCTGTCACGTCAAATCTTGACATAGCCAAGTCTTGCATTCTGGATTCTGACTTTAGCTTTGGTTCTGTTGTCTCAGTGTCTACATATGTCTGCGAAATTCCACACAACAGCTGCGAAATTTCTCCATGACACTATTTGCGTATGTTTCTTAATCTTAGTTCCATCACAACCAAGCTTGGTGTTTATTCTGAACACATCTCTAATATAAGACACAACTGTCATGATCTTCCTATAGGTGGCTTGGCAAGATTACTCTGGAGACCTATATTTCTCAGTTTCACATCTGGTTAAGGTGGGAGAAAAAAACTGTTTCCTTTCTTCCAATTGAAGTAGACAGCAAACCATTCGTCTCAACGATTTACTAATGAAATATAACAACTACTAATTGCATGTGCTGCAGATCGGATGTGCCTAATGGACAGCCTAAGTGGCTATTATCCTTCATTCCAGAATACCCGATGCTCAACTTCATGCTCACCACGGCCATCTATGTCTTGGTAAACCAATCGTAGAAGAACCCATGAAAAACAAAAAATCTTTTTTTCCGCTTTATGTTATGTAAATTATAACCTCTTCTCTTTTGATTGATTTGCTGTTCAGGTATCTCACCGGCTTTTCGAGCTTACCAATACGTTAAAGTCTGTTTTCATACCCACAAAAGACGACAAGAGACTGCTCCACAATGTCCTCGCTGGAGCTGCCATCTCTTTCTGTTTATATCTAACCGCTCTCATTCTTCTCCAGATCCCACACTAAAACCATGTAAGCCTTTTACTCCTCCTGGTCCATTGCAGCCACTGTTGATATTGGAGTACTCGCTTAGGAAGAGATACAAGTCTCCGTTAACATGGCAGAACCAATTTTTCTTTTGCAGGAGGGGCTATAAAAGATTTGGAAAACATGAATCTCACAAAGGTTTCTATGTCAAACTTACTAAATAGTTACAACAGCACACGTCTCTCTGATATCGGCAATAAAGATTTGTTTTCAAAGATCAGTAATTTTGTAAGCTTGCCAAATGAAGCAGAGAAATTTTCAGAAAATGGCTTAAAGTGAAGCATTTGGACGGCATCATCGTAGGACTACTTTTGTTCGTTTTCTTCTTCTCTGTTGTAATTTTGCCACAAGTGTCTAATATATAGTTTCTTTTGCCTTTCTTTTTTGTTCGTCCGTGTTGGTAGATTGTCCAAATACAGTGCAAAGTATCATCTGCATTTGCGTGAGTTTTTACAAAGAATGGATAATTCAGTTGAGTTTTGAGATTTCAGATCAAACGCCAACAACAGTTGGAGAAAAAAGAGGTTCGATTTCTGATGATTCATACAAAGATACCACAAAGGAAATTTCATAAATTTACATACAAACAAACTTTCTTTCTCTGCTCTCACTCACATAACAAGCTTTAACTCGCTCACTTTCCGGGGACGAAGTTGGTGGCGAAGGCCCATGCGTTGTTATTGACTGGATCGGCCAAATGGTCAGCAAGATTCTCAATTGGTCCCTTACCGGTGACGATGGCTTGAACGAAGAATCCAAACATAGAGAACATAGCCAATCTTCCGTTCTTGAGCTCCTTCACCTTCAACTCCGCGAAGGCCTCTGGGTCGGAAGCTAGGCCCAATGGGTCGAAGCTGCCACCTGGGTAAAGCAAGTCCTCTGCTTCTCCCAAGGGGCCATCTCCGGCGACTCTGTAACCCTCGACAGCTCCCATGAGGATCACCTGAGTAGCCCAAATGGCTAAGATGCTCTGAGCGTGGACCAAGCTTGGGTTGCCCAAGTAGTCGAGCCCTCCTTCGCTGAAGATCTGTGAACCGGCCTTGAACCAAACCGCTTCTCCGAACTTGACGCCGTTCCTAGCCAATAGCTCAGGGAAAACGCATCCTAGGGCTCCAAGCATGGCCCATCTTGAGTGGATAACTTCTAGCTCACGGTTCCTGGCAAAGGTCTCTGGGTCGGCTGATAGACCGGCGGTGTCCCATCCGTAGTCTCCGGGGAACTCTCCGGTGAGGTAGCTCGGTGGCTCGCCGGAGAATGGACCCAAGTACTTAACTCTGTCGGATCCGTACCATGGGCTGCCAGATGGACCGGTGGGTTTGGCGGTTTTGCGCATGGTGACACGGCCGGTTCCAAAGACTTCGGAGGCTCCCGGTGAGAGCTTCACGGCCTTTCCGGCGAAGGCAGGGGAGGACAGAGCCATGGTTGAGGCAGCCATTAGAATTTTTCTTCTCTTTTTTTTTTTTTGGTTTTTTATGTTTTTTTTGTTGTTGTGACTGGTGAGAGTGATTGGAAATGGTTGGGGCATAGGTCCATTTTATAGAAATCTTAAGAGTAAGGTTTGTTATCTACGAAGGATCTGTATCTGTTTACTGATTGGCTTGTGAGATTTTGGATTTATCGTTTGTTGTCCTAGGTGTCACTCTCTAGTTCACCAGCTTTTGCTAGATTCTTTTAGTAGCAATGAAGACACTTGTCATTTGTAAAGTGGGAACTTTGAATAAATTGCAAAAGTGAATGCTATTTTTAAACAAATTACAGAAAGGAAATATTTTAAAATAATTCCAAACTATCTCAAAATCTTCAGCTGTATATATATATATATATATATATATATATATATATATATATATATTCTCTTT
>OVBJ01003440.1:0-12218 GCA_900406535.1 Noccaea bulbosa
TCACTCCTCTTACGCGACAGTAAATTTAGGGTTGGAAACTGGTTCGGGTCGAGTCAGCGCAATCGGATGGATAAAACCCTGGTTGGGTCAGTAATTGCAATGATATATGTTGGGTAAATAGGTATTTACTATGTTTCTGTATTAAAAGAAAACAAAAATAAATTAATTATTAGAAGAATGGCACGGCAGCTCCATTCTTTGCAACTTATGGCATAACAGCAATTCTTTCGAGGTGACAGCGAACTCTGTTTATTTGATCCGGCGGAAATTAGAAAGCGAAGCAGAAAAAAAGGCGAAAGTCTTCCGTCTTTCTCTTGCGATTCATGACTCCGACGACATCTTTTCGATCATTAAGCTTATCGCTTTGCGCTTCCTCAACTTGTGCTCCGACTGCTACACCAATCTCGATCCGACCCTTGCTGAATTCCTGCAACAGATTCTACGGTCTGTCATTCTCGAGCTCTTCCTCTCTCACTAGTACTACTTCTTCTTCTTCATTCGGCCCGGAAAATCTTGTTTTCGCATCAAGGAATCAGTCTCTCTCTATAAAGGTATTCAATTTCGTAGCTTTTTATGCTGAATTTCAACTTTGTGGCCGAAATTCGAAAACCCATGTGCCACTTGTTGGGAATCTGCTAAACCTTATGTCACTAGCTGTCGATTGGGAATTAGGGTTTTCTATATGTGCCATTGATTGAGATTACTCTTTATGTGGTCTTTTTGGGGCCCAGAGACGATTAACATCAGTCCTATGTCTAAGCTCACAGTGTCCGACTTTAATTGAAGCTAAGCTGCTTTAAGCTTTTGGACGATTGTTTAGTGATAATCGGTGAATTTTACTATATGACATCTTCCTTGTGATTATTAGACTGTCGTTGTGTTTGGTGAAACTTTATTCCTGCATTGTTGGATAGGTCCAAGCGTTAGCTGCAGAAACCGAACATCCAAAATGGTGGGAGAAGAAAGCAGGGCCAAACATGATTGACATTACCTCAACCGAACAGTTTCTAAACGCTTTGAAAGACGCGGGAGATAGATTAGTTGTCGTTGATTTCTATGGAACCTGGTGTGGTTCTTGCCGAGCAATGTTCCCAAAGGTGATTCTCTCTTTTTCGCTGTTGGAAAACAAAATGAGTTTGTGAGATTACTCACATTATCGGCTGGCTTCTTTCAAAAAGCTGTGACCTTTTTTCTATTTCACAGCTCTGCAAAACAGCGGAACAACACCCTGAGATCTTGTTCCTTAAAGTGAACTTTGACGAGAACAAGTCACTCTGCAAAAGCTTGAACGTCAAGGTGTTGCCATACTTCCACTTCTACCGCGGCGCTGATGGCCAAGTCGAATCCTTCTCATGCTCTCTTGCCAAGGTTAGCTCTTGTAATCCTCTTCTCTCTTTTATTTCAAAAGCAGGGTATAGCAGCCACTGCATCGTAATAGTCTTAGTTATAGTGGCGTCCTCTAAGTCTAATTCGCGCTTTTGCAAACATTTCTGCAGTTCCAGAAACTGAGAGAGGCTATAGAGAGACATAATGTAGGAATTACAAGTGACCACTCTTCTTTGGCTTCTGAGAAAGTTGAAGATTCAAGCGTATAATTAGATCACTCTATGCATCTAATTGGAAAGTTTTCTTTATGTGATTGCTTCCCTGTATATACGTTAACTGCAATTTGCATATGCTGGATCATAAGTGGTGTACATAAATAAGTCAAAGTCTATCTTTAGCTAAACTCAGTTCGTTAATGGGGTTTTCTCTTATTTACCTCAACCTCACAACTATGCATAATTCTAGTAAAGAAGAAATACTTTGTTTCTGACATAAGAAGATGCCCACTGGTTCTTCTGTTACTTGGTAAACAAGAAACGTTAACATGTTCACATCTTCATCTTACAAATCCGGCTTCATAGTAAAAAACAATGTGAATCTCAAAAGTTAAAACTCTAAACTAGCGTATAAAAAGTATTCAAAAGCTTATTATACTTGGACGAAACCGCATCTTATCTAAGAGAGCTTTTTCTTTTCTCAGCAAACAAAAACCGACACGAAGGTGAAGCCTTAGGATCGCGAGCCAACTCCTTTAACATCTCAAAATTCTCATACGAGTTAGAGTTTTTCGTCCAGAAATTTGCTTCCTTCAAATGTCTCGCATTTGTTAGTATGTACATCGCAACTTGTCTCTCTTCTTCACGTAGTCCATTGTATCTCTCCCACTCGAATCTTTGTAGGTAGAGTAACAGACAAGGAGGAACATTAATCGGTTTATAAAATTGTGAGGTAGAGACGCACTCCTTATTGTCTTTCACCGACTCCCTCGACCAAAACCGATTAGAAACAAAATGTTTTAGAGTCATCAAACCGCAAAAGTTAACCTAGAAAAGTAAGCAAAGTTTTCTTACATCTCTCGTGAGCTTGAGAACTTGTAGATTAGGAGAATTCCATAGCAAAATCACAAGTAGATTACACCACTCAGTTTTACTAGTACTTATCTCCAAATATACAAGCTGATGAAAGACAATAGCATCCGCGTAACTAGTCTGCGGTACAAGCAAACGAAACAATATCTTCAACCGTATAAATTGAATTTTTCTCGGTTTTCAGAAGTGAAAGAGTTGGATTGCAAAACAACTAGAATGATGTGAAATCAAAAAGTTAACATGTTTACCTCTAAAGGCGATAAAGACAAGGAGAGACGCTTGACTGATGAAGCGAGAGGCAGGAGAATCTTCGCAGTATTTATATCAGTAATATCAATAATCTTTGCCTCTCTTAGCCCCGGCGTATTCTCAAGTGAAAACTCAAAATCGTTGAGTCCTTTAATGGACAAGTAGTTCAAAGAAGGAGTGTTTATCACGTACCCTCTTCGACCATCTCCATCGCTACAATCATGTATTGATAATCTCTTTAAAGATGGTACTTCAATAGTGAAGTTTGTCACTTTGTCCATATATCGTTTAACAACCAATTCTTCAAGATTATGACAACATGAGAAGAGCCTACGCACCGAATCGTCGTCCTTGAAGTACACAAGTTGAAGGTTCAGGATCTTGAGGGACTTGAAACAAACTTGGGAATTAGGAACATCTACGCGAACACAGTTCTTGAGTTTCAAGATCTCGAGTGTTTTACAAGTGTAGATGTTACTTGGCAATTGGATGTTTTCTTTTTCCAAGAAAGAATCGAGTTCTAGCTCACGTAAACCATGTTTAACCGCGTACCCAATCCAAATTTCGATATCAACAGCCTCACAATCCGAACCAACTATAAGTCGCATGCTCTCTAGAAAGCTGTGAACCAAGTGGCTCGACTTATGTGATATCAAGAACCTCTGAACAAATTGGTGCGACAATTTTCTATCGTTCTGGTGGTCGTAGTCAAGTTTATTCACATCTTTCCAGATAGATCTCCATCGTTTCGACAAAATACAAGTCCTTACGACATCTATGGTCGGAATTAAGGACAATATCTGAAGCAGCAAAGCATCAGGCAACTCACTGATTATATCTATTTTCACATTAACTTTTCGTTTCTTCTTGGAGGTTCCACCACTAGTTCTGCTAAGAAAACATCAATTAGGAAGATCCAAAATCGAAGATAATATCGTAAGAAGACTTTGGTCGGGTTTGGAGGGTAAGGAAAACTAGAACACACGTAGAGACTCGGAAAGAAACTTATTTTGGGTGCATTGCCGCCACTATTAGACTTGAAGAAAACCCTAGCTTTCTCTAGTTTTTGTTTTGTTAGTTGAATGTGTATTATTTCTCGAGGTTTTAAAAACACGAATAATGTAAAATTCCCAATTAGTTCCGATCTTATAATATTTTACTGAATGTACATTATAATTTTTCGACTTTTACTGAATGGAATATACCAATACACTAAATGAATATACCAATTTACCGATATTAATATTAATTTCAAGATAATATTTCATATGCTTATACTACAGAAATTAAAACTTATCGGATAAATAATATGTTCACATAGCTAAATAATATGATACGATATTATGGAAAAAATGACCAATTCATACCTAAACTTCTTCCAAATGTTCACGAAATAGTGCAAGTGGAAATTAGAAGAAGAACAATGTTTTCTCCCTTAGACTCGAGAAATAGTTTCGGTTAAGAGCTTAGACAATGTCGTTCTCTGAGAAAATATTGTTTGTTCTTCTGACCCAAAATAACGTGGTTTATTATGTGGCATCCACGTAATCTGCTCTGCTACAGACGGAATGAGTAAACGGTCACCACAATGCATGATTTAACGAAAAACTTAAACTGTGTATGAAATTTGAATTTTTGTTATTTATGTATGGATTTGCATGGTGGTATTCGTATAAGTTAGGTATTAATTGAACATTTGGGAGAAGTTTGAATATGAAATTACAGTTTTTCCTGATATTATGCATGTCACTCATTACGTAAAACTAGTTCATCTAAAACCTCTAAACATCTTTATTTAAAGAAAAAAACGTGTTACAAGAAAAAATCATACATGTTGTAACAAGTACATATTGTTTTTTAGACTTTTTTTGTTCTAATGATCACTTAATTTGGCCTATATATATTCACAAATTTTTCAAAAATAGAAGCATACAAAAATATTTATATCAGCTCATAATTATTTTAAAGGATCTAAAAACATTATATCATTTGAAGATTAACTCATGCTTCTAAAACTTTGAAAATATTTTTTTTATTAAGTAATAAGATTATAACATTCTTATAAATTTGAAATTACAGGACGTTCGATGTGGTTGATACTCCTAAAATACTTTATAAGTTTTTCTTAATGACTTATCATTTCTTTCATAGTACATTAATTTATTTAACGTTTATTATTTATTTTATCGTTAACTTTTTATTTCTGTAGAGAAAATAACTGTCAAATTTTTGAGAAAATGGATTAGTTATCATCTAAATATATTAACTTCTAAAAATGTTTTTACAAATTTCCTCTTAAAATTGATTGCAATCAATCATGTTGAAGATCCGACGGTTGTCAATTAAAGAATCAGGGAAAGCTTGACCATATTTTTCTTTTGACATTCCAAGTTCCAACGGTTGGCAGTGACTAATTCAAAATTTGAAAAAAAATATAAAAAAAAACTAATTTTCTGCAAATTCTCCATCTCAATCCGATCAGTTAAGGAACTCTCGAGGTCGATCAGAAAGGAGGAAAACGATAACTCGGAGACGGCGTTTCCATCGCCGTCGGTGGTCAACATGTTCAAAAGAGACGATTACATTCGAACTAAACCCGACGCCGTCTTTTCCCAGTGGCAGGTACTACTCCCTCTCTCTCTCAAGAAATGTTCCTCGAATTTGAGGAATCTTAGTGATTTCAGGGGTCTATTGTTTTGCTCGATCTTTTCATTTCGCTGAATCCCCAGAATGTCGGTTGAGTTTGAGCGATTTCTCTTGGAAATTCATGGAATTTGATTTAAAGATGCCGTTTTTCTGTTTTAACGCCTACCATTTTAACCCTTTTCTCCAACGTCTCTTTGTTTGATCTCCGAAGATTTTGTGTAATTCTCATTTTTGTTTCCAGGGTTTTGCCGGATCCATGCTTCTGCGTAAACCCTTTACAGAAAATGCAGAATTACGAAGGACTTTAGTGGACTACACCTCCATTTCTAGGGATTTAGGTCCAAAGGTTCCGCATTCTGTCTCCTTCATCACCTTGCAACTTGTATTTCTGTTGGATATCCAGTTAACTATGTGGCTTTAGTCTCGTGTGTATCCCTAAGCTAAACTCTTTCTCTTGAGTAATTAATGTGAAAACACACAATCTTTTATTATACTGAACACAGATTCTGATAGGAGCCAACGATAAGGAAGATTTCAGAAAGGGAAAAGACTATGTTGGCAGATACAGAGTCCAAGGATCGTTCCCGGGTCTCGGTGTAGCTGTCATGGGTCATGACCAAGGCAGAAAAGTTGACCCAAATGACGTTCTTGTGGCTTCTCTTGGTCAAACCGAAAGCATTCGATCTCGGCTCAGGTCCTATGGTAGATCTATTCCCCATCACGACATGCTTATGAGCCAGAGAAATCCGGGTGTCTCTCAAACGGTTCTTCCTTCCTCTCAGAAGAAAAGTGGCAACAGAGCCGAAGACAAGAAGCATGACTTTGCACAAGAGAGAGAGACCAGCTGTGATGCAGCTGAGGATAAGCGTACTTCTCCTGCTTCGGTACTTGGACTCAGACGCGATGACATTGTTGATGGGTCTGATTCTGTTTCTGTTTGTGGAGTCTTGCTAGAAGATGGTTCTACTTGCTCTACAGCTCCAGTCAAAGGGAGAAAGAGATGTACAGAGCATAAAGGGCAGAGGATCTCTAGTGTTCTTCCTGAAAAACACGTTCCGAGTGATGAATGTGAAGAAACAGAGAATATATGTGGAGTCATTTTACCTGACATGGTACGTTGCAGAACAAAACCTGTTTCAAGGAGAAAACGATGTGAGGATCACAAGGGAATGAGAGTCAATGCCTTCTTCTTTCTGTTGAACCCAACGGAACGACATAAAGCTGTCAAAGAGGATAAATCCAAAACCGAGACATGTACAGCCTCAATGAAACAAGAGGATTCAAGTCCGAGTCTTCTCTGTGAAGCTACAACAAAGAATGGTTTGCCTTGTACAAGAAGTGCTCCTAGGGGAAGCACAAGATGTTGGCAGCATAAAGATCAAACTTTGGACAAGAGATCATCCGAAGATGTTGAGTCAGCAACTGTTAGTCAAGTGATTTGCGGCGTTAAGCTGTACAATGGATCAGTATGCGAGAAGCCTCCTGTAAAAGGAAGGAAGAGATGTGAGGAGCACAAGGGGATGAGAATTACGTCTTGAATTGAAACAAAGCATTTAGAGTAACTCGTTTTGTAAGTACCTAACCAAAATGTTAGAGTAACTCGTTTATTATGACTGTGAGCTACTTGATTTAGTAGGTACAAGCTAATCGAACTGGATATGCTTTTCTGTATGAAACAGCTTCATTGTTCTTCATCAATCTCATAAACTTCGTTGCTTTTAGCCAAAACGTAGAATCTCCTGCAAGCAAACTCAATACTCACAGATATTCTTATGTTACAGACTTACAGATTACATCAAGTCTCGTGGTTTCGTAGAGGACTTAACACTGAAGAGTTCAACAAAATCTTTTCCATAAAGAACAAAAAGCTATACGCAATTCAATATTTACACATATTTGTCCTATTGCTTTCGATTGAAATTCTGACACTGTTTATTTGCAGGAAGTTAGCTTCAATTTCCACTATAAAAAAATGGAATGTACACTCAATAATATTCTGTGGTTTTTCTAAACACCACAAAAAATCAGATCATAGATGATCTTAGAATTAGCTTAAAACGTTCCTTTTCTGCGTCGTCACAGTCACAGCTTCTACTGCCTCTGTTTCTTCTCGCGGTGGGACTCTTAAGTACAGCTTCATAACATCATACACTGTGAATCCGATTGCCACAGACGGTACAACCTAGATAAACCAAGAAGAGAGAGTTTGTATAACTTAAATCGTCCATTTGTCTGAAAACAAAGAGAGAGAGAGAGAGAGAGAGAGAGAGAGAGCGATGAAATCACTATGACAAACCTTGAGGTAATTGATGCTAAGCCCCGAGAAGAGTTGCTTCCAACCTTCTTCTCTAGCAATCTTGAAAAGGGTTTGCATCGTTCCTTTCGCTCTTGCTTCTTCCTTGACGGCTGAATACAGTCTCTCAACCTGCAGGGAGATTCGGTTATAATACTACGAAGATTCAAGAATGGATACGAAAGAAGCAGAACCAGATCACACCTGCATTTGTCTCCTGACAACATCGAGAGGGTACGTTAAGGTCTGACCAAGCAATCCAGCGACCGATCCACATACGAGTTTCAGGGAAATGTCATTCTTATGTTCCGCGGGGACATTTCGTTTCATCTCTTCGTAGAAGTAGAACTTCAAACCAGCATAAGGGAAGATCCCATACAGAGAAGGAGCTGAATCACACACAACCAAAGAAAGATCAAATCTTTTTCCGAATCTTAGAGAAAAGAGACGATCCAGCAAATCCAAATTACATGGCTTTTATGTACCTACACCACGATATAGGCCTCGGAATCCAGATTCTCTGTATGTCTTTGAGAAACAATCAGTAATTCCTCTGTAAACAATTTGTTCCAGAGGGATAATAGCTTTTGCTTGTGCTTTCGTTGAACCTACAACCTGCACTGCTGAATCCTCTATGAGCCTACTTATGTTTTAAACTTTAGATGAGACATCAGCAGCACACAATACCTGATAAGCCAGCTTAGTCCGGACCAGGTCAAGAGGATAAGTGAAGAGAACCGCAGTGCCACCAGCGAATGATCCAGCTACAAGATCAAGCAATGGGCCTCGAGTGGTGTCTGGGAAACCGAAGATGATCCATCTCCGGTATTCCTCATAAGCCATGTAATGCAGAGCTGCATAAGGAACTATCCGAGCAACACTTGCACCATTCCCACTGTTAGAAACGACGAAAACAAAGTTAAGAGTTTTATGAGCCAAATGCTTATAACGCTCCACACAACGACGTACCGGTAGAAACCCATCAAACCTTCAGTTTTGCCAATCTTGTTCATGGATCCTACGAGACCTATGCGTTTAAACTCGTCCCTTCTGGTCTGACAAAGATCAAAGCTTTATGATGAGCTTCTTTAATCCAGAGATTTTGGGTAAGAATAATTCAATGTGTCTATCACTATAAACAGATTCCAATCGTGAAGACAACACTCAAAGCTCTCAGATTTCGAATTACAGAAAGCGAGAGATTCCGAGCTCGTAACTCAGGTGAACTTAACTGAGTCAGGGGACGAATCAATACAAAGTTTGATTGAATCGAGAGAAATTAAAAAACCCAGAATCAGTCGTACCTGAAACAGAATCTTAATTCGCTCGAGAGGAGCAACGGCGGTCTTAGCTATACCGCCGGTAACGCCGCCGGCAATAAGCTCCTTAGCGAATAAAGGCATCGAATCAATAATCCCGTTCTTCTCTTCGCCCTCCGCCATCGAAAAGAGGTGGAGAGAGAAAAGATAGATACGGTTAAATGGATCTTCGTCTTCTCCTTCTTCCCCAGAGAATCTTTGGACAGTTGAAGTTGGAGGAGGAAGAAGAAGACGAAAGGAAGAAAACGAAGAGAAGATTGATAAAACCAGAAGCGAATTGTTCTTTGCAGATCAATTGAGACTTGATTTCTCACCTTCTCCGGCAAGTTAATGCAAATATTATTCTCCGTAAATTGGTGGAAATAATTAATTATGGTTTTTAATATTAGTTTCTACTTTTCCTAGTTTTTTTTCCTTTTTCTTATTATTATTCAATGTCTCCAAGAGTCGGACCTCAAACGATTATTAATTTATTCTCGTCAAACATGTTTTAATTATGTTCATGTAATCATGTCATTAGAAAAAGGAGAAAAAAAAAAAAAATTCATAGGAAAAACAATAGTGCTTCTTTAATCTTTACTATAAATTCCAACACTGTTTTTCTTTTTTCGTGTTTTCAGTATTGACTTCACTTTCGTGTTTTGAATCAAAATAAGTAAAATCTACTCTTTGCAGCATTTGAAAAGACAACAAACAGTATTTTTGGCAAAGGAAGCAATACGATCAACTAGTGCTTTTGAGTGTTTTTATGTAAACTCATCACATTACTTCATGGTTTAAAATAACGGCTAAATAGGCCCATTTAGTTGGCCCATTTTGAATAGACAATTTGGACTTCATGTTTTTTATTTTCTTTTGGTACAAATGGACTTCATGTTTTTAGATGCAATTTTTGTTGGAAAGGGGAATTGATGCAAGAGCAGGTATCAAAATGAGCAAAGCATTGGACTTTTTTAGGCTTATTCTGTTCATCAAATCCTGAAATTTCGAACCTTTGTCAGCACATGGATCAGCAAATCCAAAGTCATACTAAAGTTCATGACACACGGTTAATTCATAAGAATATATAGATATATATATATATATTGTTGTATTCGTTATCAAATAAAGCATGCAAAATTAGTTCAATAACTGCAAAGTAGTTTTAACTTTTTCTAACCCATTAAGTTTTTGATTTTATGCTCCTTGCATCGTTTTGACCTATAGAAACCATATTGCGTATAACGTATTTGACTAAGAGGGAGATCCCTGAAAATAGTCTTGAACTCGAAATCAGATTTTTTTTAGCTAGATAAACTAGTATGGATTTTTACTATTCGGTTGTGTTTTTATTCACTTACATATAAAATGCTGTTTTCGAATCTTCAATAAATATGAATAAGATAGGTAAGGCCCATAACCATCATGGCTGCAACCTTGTGTGTAAAGAAATACTAATACGCATGTTTATAAAAGTATCATAATATGGGTTATTGTATAGTTCGGTATCTGAAGTTATCTGTAAAGCAACTTGAACATTAAAAACTAAGCTGCACGCGTAGCAACAATTTTAATCTATCACATGCTTACGATACGCACATTTGAACCTAATTGGGTATTTGGAGTTACCAAGTTGAAAGAACAAGACACCTAGCTAGATTGTATATGTGTGTGTTCTTAAACTTCCATTTGTTTGTTACCAATAGTATAATTTACTGGAATTCATAGTGAAAACAAAAACCAGATGCATACGTAGATAATGAATATAAATTCCACATTTTAGATTATGGTTGTCAAATTAAAACACTAAACTAATAATTTGACTATTAATAGTACCTTTTTTTTTTCTTGAACAACGACTATTAATATTACTAAGATTAACATCTATTTGGTTAGTCTTATCAGATTTCTAAAGCTTCATATCAATTGAATTAACTGTTAAAATAGAAATTTGGTCACTCAAATGAGTAGATTATAATTTATACATTTACGTGTGTGTTTATTTGTGCGCATATGAATCGGACAGACTGTCGTATTATCCCTTTTCATTTGTTTATTCAAGTGTTTGTTTTGTACTGTGTATTTTATTTATATTTTGGGCATGAGAATCAGTGTCCAAGTGGAAGCTATTAGCTATGTTGGTTGATAATTCATTTTCTATATGTGCAAAAAGTACAGCTTCATAATACTCCATATGTACATATATTGCGACCCATTCATGAATTATTCAACAATGATGGGAGATCATAATAAACGTACTACTTAATTTACAACTTGATATACTCCATGTGTATTTTTAATTATCGAGGCACTTTTGTGTTCTTGATCATATTAACAACTAATCTAACAATTATTATACAGCCATTTCTGTTGAAAAAATTAATGAAGTCCCCATCTGTATATACAAATCCATTTTTTCACAAGTTCCAAGACCGTATGAGTATAAATAATTATAGTCAATTGCTTCAGATTTTGGAATGATAATGCAAGTGTAACTCATCAAACTTATGTTGGAAACCAATAATTAGAAGCATCTAACTAAAAAAATACTAGTATTTCTTTAAATGTGGATCATCAAGGTGAAGATTGAAGAACAAGCGTAATTAAGTAATATTTGCAATATATCCACTATTTTCACTATATTTGGTCAAAGTGGAAGAACTATTATCGAAATGCATTTTTAGCCACTATGATGTAGTTCTCACAAGTAGTTTGTAATTCAGTTACCAACAAGTATTGTACAATGTTTAATCTTATTCATGATATTTTTAAATAAAATTATAAGAATAGGAAAGACTACATTTAGATATATCAAGTTTTAATCGACCTGAGTTCTGGTCTATTTATGCATATCGACATTTCAAAAGCAATATCAAAACATATAGTTTGAAAACGTTCAAGACTGAAGACACTAATTAAGTTTAACGGGGAAAGGTAAATAATTAATACGAAGGATCTTATCTCGACGACATTGTCATGGATCATATAATCATGAAATGGACCTTAGTTTATGTTTAAAAAAAAAAAAAAAAAAATGAATTGGATCTTATCACTATAACGTGATCAGCGTGTGAATGCACATAAAGTTGGCCGGATAAACATATGTAAATTCAGATTTTTTTTAAAAAAGTTATTGATTTTTCCCTTAACCGTTCATGGTTAGAGAAGGGAACAAACAATAATATATTATGTAGGTGCAATAATGTGCCTGAAGTTAAAAGGCAAGTTTTGGCTTGACATGCATTTATAATAGTATAAGTAACACGTACTAAGGAGGGGTTATTGGGAGATGAATTTCTATAGAGTTGATAAATTTTG